>WEIV01021750.1:26151-58368 GCA_013390005.1 Calyptomena viridis | reverse complement strand
ATCAGGAAACACTAATACAATCAGCTGTCCTGAATTTCTTGACCACAAACACACACACACAGTAATCTTTAAAACAGCAATCTTTAAAATAATTCAATTGCCCAAATCTCCAACTGAACCAAAGATGAGTAATCCATATATCATACACCCCTCAGTATGTACACAAACCACACAACCCATTTTTCCCCTCAGAAAAAAAGTAAAACAAAAATACATTTCAATTATCCTGGAATGCTTCAAAGTTTGCATTATATTAATACTCCGTTTATGAAATATAATTTTAACATGTGTCCTAAATGAAGTACACTCATATAAAATAAGTATTTAGTCAGAGAAAACAGCATCCCTTACTTTTCTTCCTAGACCTCTCTCATAATAAAGTGTTCTAAAAATATTCACAGATTAAACTTAGGTAGAAACAGGTTCTTGACGTATGCTGAGGAACACTTTTCTCCAAGTGGTCAGGAAGAATCAATCAGAAAGATAAGGCTCAACTGGCAGAACCAAGGTCAATGATACAAAACCCTCAATGCACACTCCAAATTAAACTTGCATATTTGATTGGTGAAGAATTTATGAATTGTCAGTTTAGGACAGACCAACAGGTCGCCAAATCCAGAAGACAACACTTCATCTTGCAGAGAACTAAGATACTTCTGGATCTTTTCTTGTACCAAAGGGAAAACAATATCTATGTATATTTCCCCTATTTGTCTGGCTTCCTTGCTGCACTCCAAAAGCATCAAAACTGTTAATCTGTATCTCAGATTAAAAACAGTACTGTATGTAGATGAGGAATTTCTTCTGTGAAGATAGAAAGCGGACTATAGACTTGACTTTCTGTAGATCTGTTAATGTAACATGAATATCATCTATAACAATACCCAATCTAACTGAATTAAATCTAACCAAATCTCTAAAAACTGGCAGTGCTGAACTTCACAAACTGCTTTAGTTCAGCAAAAAAGAGTTTTAACACACAATAAACTCCTGATTTAACAACAGGCACCTTGCATCATGAGAATTAGCTAAAAAAAAAAGTTTATCATAGCTTTTTGCTACTATTTTGTGTTATTACATCCTGTCCTGGTCCTTCCTGAGTCATAACACAGAAGACAAGCTACTTGGCAGTAGCTACTCTTTTTTCCATGATGGCATTTCTGCTAATCTCTTCCAAATTGAAGAACTAGCACTGAATACAATGAATCAATTTTTATTTGTCACCAGTGATAGAACATAGTCTCAGGATGGCAAAGAAGATGGTCTGGCTAGGACAGAGAAGTAATTTTAGGTTTTTTCAATGCCATCCTTAAACCAATCATAAAATAGCTTGGATTGGAAAGAATCTTAAAGATCATCTCTGCCATGGGCAGGGACACTTTCCACTAGACCAGGTTACTCAGAACCCCATCCAGCCTGGCCTTGAATACATCCAGGCATGGAGCACCCACCACTTCTTTGGGCAACCTTTTCCATTATCTCATCACTCACAGTGAAGAAAAATTTTGCAATGACAATGCCCCCACTGGAATTAAGTTCTCCTTTACAAAAGTTTTCAACATATACACATTAATTACCCAGAAAAATAAATGAAATGAAAGGTAGTCTACTTGTGGACTTTTAAAATGCAGGAGCCTGGGAGCACTGAAAGGCAAACAACAGCTCAGCTCAGTTTCTTTTATACCTGTGGTTAGACAACATTTGATAACTATCAAATTATCCCATTAAATTTCAGCTAGTATTGAAACAGGCAAAAGTCATTGTCAGGTTGGAAGAAGATGACTAGTATCATTGACACAAGGTATTTATGAATGATATGAACAGAAAAATCCTATACATGACAGATGGCCTTTTTAAAGCCTTTGAGTTTGGGAGAGTACTGTGAGGGTTAGCAAATGCTTCTGCTACCATCTTCACCCTGACCTTTTCAAGGTACACACAGATTATGAGAATGATAAAACACATTGAGAAGAAAGAACCTGGGAACACACAGTTCTACCAGGAAATGCCACTTACCTTCCAGAGGATCTTTATTTAAGCCCAGCTGGCTAATAATATATCGAGGGATGTCTGTTTTAATGCCTTGCCCCTCTTTAGCATGGCCTTCAGCTGCTTCCAAAAGATAGTAAAACTCTTCAGGATCAAATTCCTACAGGAAAAATAATCACCATCATTTTCTCTGTTGAAACTGAATTCTTAGAGCCTAACATAAAAACTTCCTTTGCTTCTTCTTCTGAACATATCTGATATTCCCCTACTAAAAACAGTAACTCTAGTTTATTACTAGTAGTGTGTTAAACTATTCCAATTTTTCTACAATGTAACATGCTGTAAGCAATGAAATTCCATACCATTACTTCAGAGCCTTACTTTATATGAGCAGTATGTTCTTCACCTTCAAAATTTCACACAATACTGAGTGAAATAATACTGACCTATAACGTAACAATAAGATTTCAGATAGAGAAGACTATCCTCTGGCCTCTGCTTGCCCACAAAAATACACTGTAACAAACCATGTAAATATATTGCACTACACTTCTTACTTCTAAATGCATTTGAAGTATTTTTAATCAATTTATGCCCTGTGTTTTATGGAAAATGCAATGAAATATATCACTAACGTTGGAAAGAAGACCAAAATCAGACGCTGATAAAATAAATTTGAACTTCATTGATCCAATTATTCCAAATCTAGAAATAAAACACTCTCCTTTGGGAACTAACAATATTATAACTCTAATTTATAAGACACCTAAAAGGCAAGCCTCAACAAGAAATTAAGAGGGAAAAAAAAAAGTAGCCATTCAAAACTGTCTATCCCCAAGTCGACTGGAAATACTTTAATATCTTTACACTTTATAAAAATAGGAATGCACTGAAAGGAGCAAGGAAGTTTATTGAAAGGTTTGGCTTTGGGTTTTTTTAATAGATTTCTCTCTCTCGTGACATGAATTCCTACCAAAATATCTCTTCACGGCTATTGCATTCTTCAAGATGTCTGTGCACAGAGGTGCAATGCTTATCAGAGTGATGAAACATGATGAGTAATGAAACACTGACATAACAAAACAGACTTTTTCCTCTACTAAGTCAGCTCTGCCACAAACACCTGTGGAAGCCAGGCAGGCTGTTGAGCTAGCTAGCTTTCCTGACTATTGTTTTGCAGCCTAACATAACTCTGTGGGGTTTTAGTCTACATGATGAGTCACAATACTTCTGTCCTAGATCCTCAGGCTACTCAGGACTTGGAAAATCGACATCCCAACTGTTGTGGTTTTAAGTAGCCAGAGTTTTTTATTAGCTGGGAGGGGCTAGGAGAGAGGCTTCTTTAAGAAGCTGCTGGAGTTTTTCTCTGCTCTAAGCTAGCCAAGGTCAGCCGACAACACCTCTGTCATAACATATTCAAGAAGGANTCTTAAAAGGGAGGGGTGGGGGGAGAAAGGTGTCTGTAATAACTCTCAAACTGCTCACCCTTAAACTCTTAAGCTCTGATTTTAGTAGTAGTAAATACTTAATATTCTAAGTTAGAGCCTGTTTTGCTTGTGTGAAGTAGTTAATAAACAGTTGCTTGTAATCCTTGTCACAAAAGTCGAGGTCTTTTTTCCCCTTCTCCGAGAAATTTTAGATCTATGTGTGGGCTCGGCTTTTAGCCAGAGTCAAACCAAAACGCCAGCCCAGAAGGTAGCTTGAGAAATTAGGTATCGTACTTCATTTTGGAAGCATCAAGACTGCTGCAGCTAATAGGAAGAGTTGCGGTGTGTCTGAAATAAAATATCTTTGGAAATTTCAGTTTTACAGAAAAAAATCTTAGTTTTACATTTGTCATTGAGCAATTTTTATCAACTACAGCCTGCTGCCAAGGATTTACCAAAAACTGCCCAAACTGTCTTATTTAGTTAAAAGTTTCAAGATGCTGCTAAACTGCCTAAAAATCCGGATAGCTCAGCAGTAAATGCTGTTTCAGTCTCACTCACCTCACCTGACTTGCCATGTCCAACTGATTCTCTTATATGTGACAATAAAGAACTCAACAATGTGATTGTGTGCAAAGATTTCTATTTATTTTCATCATGAAAACATCAACATCTCTTGACCTGCTGCAGTGGCAGATATACAGCTTCTCCTTCACTTACTAGCAAGACAATTTTAGAACAGGTAGTTTTAATCATATAAGAGAATGTGTGTGTATGTATTTATCTAAATACATTCATACACATATATAGGTGTGAATAATGAGAAGCAGAGAATTTATTTTCTGATCTTTACTTCCAACTCTGCATTTTCATTTTTCATGTACAAATGGAGAAGAATCCTTGATTTGGCAGTAGCTCCTGCCATATATGAAACTTTATTCATATGACTATCAAGTAAATTAAAATAAGAATTCACATAACACAAACAGCTGAGCCAAGATCACCATCAGAAAACTAACAGCTTTACTGCATGGTATCTGAAACTTCTCATGACCAAAAAGGATTTATTTCCTACAATTTTAGGAACTTTGTCTTACAGAGGCTGAAGTTTTTCATACCTATGATTTATTTCAGACAGATATTCTAAAATATCAGCCAGTATTATTCAGAAGTTTCCAGAAGGAACCTACAGAAAAACAATACTGTTTCTGTAACATCACACGATTCCAGTGATATTTATGGAGTAGGTGTAACACATTCTTGCAGGAGAAACGTATTGTTTTTTAGAAGTATGCCTAAATTTGTTCAAGCTACCTGTATCTGCAGAAACATACTGTAAAGGGTTTTTACATTCCAGTTTAAACCTCCTGAAGATCCTGTCTGAAGTGAGAACACCTGAAGCAACACTTGTGCTGGCTTTTCCTACCATTACTGCTCTGAAACTAAACTAAGAGACACAGTCACCTCTGGCCTTTGCAACACTGTCCTTCCACTCGCTTCAGCAGGCCCAGCAAAAGGAGGGACACAGGGCGCACAACACTCTACATGAAGGATAAAGGCAGATAAAATCCCAGTGCCAGAAACTAGGAACTAGGTGAACGGAGATTTGGACTAGATCCCTATAAAACTTAGACTTAGGGAGAATGAACTAATGGGCAAATAGACCACCAGGATAGAACCTAAACTAGAATCACAGAATCATCAAGGTTGGAAGAGACCTACAAGATCATCCAGTCCAACCATCCATCCAAGCACCACCACTGTAACCCCTCAGCCACTAAAAGCATCAGTCAGCGCCAGATCCAGACACCCCTTGAACAACTCCAGGGATGGTGACTCCAGCTCCTCCCTGGATGACCTATTCCAACGCCTGACAGCCCTAACAGCGAAAAATTTTTTTCTAGTATCTAATCTGAATCTCCCCTGTCTCATCTTAAGGGCATTTCCTATTGTCCTCTCACTGCAGGCAGAGACCAGCCCCCACCTCACCAAAATCTCCTTTCAGGCAGTTGCAGAGAGTGATGAGGTCCCCCATGAACCTCCTCTCCATGAACTAAACAGCCTCAGCTCCCTCAGCTCTTCTGAATGAGACACATTTTCTAGATCCTCCATGAGCCCTGTTGCACTTCTCTGGACATACTCCAGTGCCTCACCTAGAAAGCTAATAAAGAATGATGATGTTGAGGGCAGCGTTTAGTGGGAAAAAGCAGCAACAATGGAAGGGAAGGATATAAAGCACCATTAACAAGCCTTGATCTGTCAGCCTACGGGATGTGTTTAAGTGCATTTTTGGATGTGTGATAATAGAGAAGGATGCAGACCAGAGTGGAAAAAAGACATCATATGAGAAACTGAGTTACGTGGAGAAAGTTATATGAACCCTGTGAATAGAGCAGGGAAGATCACTCTAGACACGGAATGAGCTTTTCAGGGTTCAGGAAGAAGTCATAAAACAAGTTTGGATGCAGTGGCAGAGGCAGGACATGCTAAGGTGTCCTCTTCTCTAAAGCCTTCTTGATTTGTTTTGTTTTTAAACATCTCTTCCATGCTGATTCAGAGCACATATCTTATTTTAGATTCCTTCTGAACTGCAAATCATAAATAAAATGCAACTGGGAACACTAAGACATGGTGTTTCCAAAACAAAATAGAGACAGCTCTCAAAATGCCCATGGCTGAATGAGCCAGGTTGTGGATTAACTGTGCCACAGATGAAGGGACACAGGACAAAGCCAAAATCATGTTGGAAAGACTTACTAGCTCAGATCTGGTGCCATGAAAATGCAGTTATGACAACTTCAGGCATAACTTGGGTCTAGCAGCAGGTTAGTGGTTCCAACATAAGCCTTGCCAGGCTCAAATAGCTGTATGCAGCATCAACACTGTGATCTCAGTATTGGCAAGCAGAGCGGCTCAAAGTCAGCTCAGGCTGCCTGCCAGGCCTGGTAGACTCAGGCTGGCTCTTACATGGTATTTGGGTGTCTACACCATCCTCCTGAGTACACTGTGTTCTGCAAGGGTTTGTTAGTTCCACTCAACAACTGGAGCACACCAGCTCTGTGCACAGGAGCAACTTTCTGCACCTGAGCCATCCCAGCTCCTGCAGCATGGGCAAGAAAAGCAGAAACGCACACACACAGCTCACACAAACTAACCCAGTCTGGCAACATTGATGACATGCTCATATGCATAAATAAGTAAACTCTTCTGCTCCTTCTGGTGCCCAGTATAATGCGCACTATCTGTATATTCAGTCTAATCCCTCTCCTGTTGTTCTCCCCACATCAGATACTGTAGAGTTGACTTCAAGCTGCTTATAGCTCTGGCAGCTGTTGAGTCAAACAAAATCATGAAACAGGTAAGAACAATAATGGGAAAACTACCAAGCAATTACAATTCAGGAACAGTCTTCCCAAGAAATAACAAAGTCTAACAAACCAACAGAAAAACCCAACTGGTTCCAAAGAGCAGCTTCCTCAATTGATGAAAAAGGTTCTATATCACAATATTTGTGACATATATGCACAATATTGCAGGGAAACACACAAAACTTCAGGAGGGCCCTGCCACTCCTATGTTCTGAAATAAAAGTGTAAAGGATCCCACTAACAATGAAGCCCTTCCCCGCTGTTTGACATGTTCCGAAACACAACTGTAAAGTGCCTTGACTACTAAACCAGAGACTTTCCTACACTACCAAGTGAAAAACACTACTCATAATAAGCGTGACCTCACCAGGCATTCCAGTAAGCGAGCAGGACGAGCAATAACTATCAGAATTTTTCGGACAAGTTGTTTAATAAATGCCATTTCTCCGCTCTCTGATCGCTCTTGGGCCTAAAAGATAAAAACAGCGATATTAAACTAAATCACATTCAATTCACTGCTCCGGAAAGCATTTGGGACACCTTTGAGTGTTTCAAGCATGTACATGATACAAACAGCATTTCAATTTCAAGATTCTAGCAGGGATAAACAAGGGTCTGAGCAACACTAATGTCAAATTAAATTAATCCCATTTTTACAACTCTAAGACTGTACCAGCAAAATAAAAGTACCTACAATGGAAAAATACCCACCTCTTTTTTTTGCTTGTTTTTTAAGCTTACATGGCATTATTACCACTAGTTTTGCAAAAGGGACAGCATTTCAACACAGATCTCCACATGTAGGTTGTGCCTCAGTTTGGTAATAATTTTAAGATTAAGGAAAACTAATTAAGTAATATAAATAGATATAAGCAACATCCATGACAAATTGATACTGATTTCCTATTTTTAGTTGCATTAGTGAAATGACAATGATATACATGTATAAATATATTAAAGCTACACTTGTAGAGAGGCTTCATATAAAGGTACATGTAGAAAGGAAGACAATCAAAAATCAAGTTCTACAAAGATTACAACACAGGGAAGGAAATGCTATAAAAAAATATACACCGAAAAAGTATTTCTAGAAGGTTTGATAACATCTGCACAATGGTCTGAGTTGCATTTCAAATTTCCTTTAAATGTTTCCCTTTAACAACAAATTTTGTAGTTTAAGAATGCTAATGAATACAAGGAAAGAGTATAAATATATTGATAATCCTTCTCGCAAATACCAAAGCATTTCTTTGTTCTGAAGAGTAGGAGCCATAGGCATATGTTTTTCATCATCTACGGCTTATTCAAAATCACAAAGAGAATTAAGAAACTTACAGTTAAAAAATTATTAATATGGACAAATAAATGCTTTTCATATAACATGTTATATTTTTGAAGCTAAAAAAACCCTATGAAAATAGGAAGCTATGCATATTGCTCTTATAATAAGCATCACAATTTTAAAAAACATCAAATATCTGAGAATTAATTTGTGGAGTTTAAAAAAGTTAAAAAAGAGAGAGGCACTAATGCCATCTAGCACTCTGCAACAGGTTTCACAAGAACCTTGAGTGGACAGAAGCGTAATTCTGAACATTATCAACTAAGTCAAATAAAACTCTCTTGTAAGCAAAAAACCTGCCTGTTTTAACCACCAGCAAAATTTGAAGCATCTCTGTAGAGTTTTGCAAACACTCAGGTGCATAAGTGAATAAAAGATTCAATATATGTTACATTTCAGAGGGACGAAGCAGGAAAGCATTCAGGTCCACTTGACCTTGACCTCAGAATTATAAAAACGCTGACTGAACCAAGCTGCTCAAACCTCAATGGAGTCTTCCTTGCATAGTGCCAAGGACCAGCAGGAAATTCAGCGTTCTACTGAACATTGCAGCTGGGAACTGACAACAAATGAATCGCATGAATCCACAGCACAACTAAGTGCCCAGAAAGTCGTGCAAAGAGAAAGTTTTTGTACTGTCATATTATGCTACTAACAAGTATTATGCAGTGGACTAAAAAGTAAAGTCTGAATATTTTATGGTATAGTGTCTTTGCAGAACAGAAAATTTATTTGTAACAAAGAATTAGCACCACAAAACATAACAAAATTAGGGGTTTGGTGATTTTTTTTTTTTTTAATAATGCACTGCTTTATATGCAGATTGAGGAATAATTTGCTGGAATCAATTTTGAAAGTGGGTTTTGGGGAAGCTGTTAATGAGTGAACTCTAAACTCCACTAATATGTAGCCATTTTAAGGGACATCTTGTTAACAATGACAACAGAGGTTCAATGATCTTAGCTTAGATATGTTTCCTTGTATTTTGACATTATCAACTGACCAATTATGCCTGCACTTTGGCATCATAAAAGTATGATCATTTCACAAGAAGGTCACTGGTTCAAAACTTCCTCTTGACTAGTAAGCAATCTCTATGTATACTCAAATGTTTAAAAAATAGGGTTTCAATAATCCAGAAGTAAATCACTGATGTCTTAAGTCTTGCATTGCTGTATGAAGAGAAAAAGTTCAAAATATAGTAGTTGCAGAAATCTTGTTTACTCAATAGAAGTTAACAAAAAAGCAGTATAGGAAAAACAAACAAACAAAAAAAAAACAAAAACAAAACCTTTAGTAACTGCTCATGTATTCAAAAGAAAACAGGAAAAAAAAGTAAGACAGGCCCAGCATATTAACACATCAGTTGGAAAATTTCAAGTCAATATCGAATCTGCTGGTTTATCAGATCAACTTTGGCTCATAACACACTATCAAATTCCACACAAACAAATGAATACATTACATGCTGCATTCATTGTTTTAAAAATGATACATTAATAAAATGCAGTGACTTAGGTCAAAGTGCATTTATTTGTTAAATTTCAAGTTTTTCTTAACTCATTTATCTGATTAGTCTATGAAAGCTTCAACACTTTTAGAAGTGACATTATTTCTGTTAACAGTTCAATTATGAAAGCAATGTTAGAAATTCTTAACTATCCTCTTGCTAATGAAAAGCTAAGGGTTGCTTTCTGCTTTCTCAACACAGCAGACAACTAGTAGGATTGATAAAAAGCAAAGTGTGTATGTTTCCTCATTTAATTATAGTACATGGAATAGCAAGCATTCTCCTTTAGGGCTTATGCACACAATTCTGTAAGCAATTTATAACTTGCACTGCATGATATAATGCTGTCATTTCTGAAATCTTTACAACCCATCTACTCCAGACTAGAATACCAGGATGCCTTATAGTCTTTGTAGTGGTCATAATGTGGACTAAAACAGCTATGAATACCACTTTGACAACTACTTGAATCAACAGTCATGATTCAAGACAACATTCGAGACAACTCTCAGGCAAACAGATTTAACCCATTTTTCAAGCAAACATAACAGCAATCTCATGGCTCATACCTCCTGTAACAATTTGTCTAATTTCTGCTGTAATTCAAGGAAGTATCGTGATGTGATGAGGCCCTGGTGAGATTTATCCAAGCAATCTCGAGCCAGTTCTGTGACCTGATGGTGGGTAAAACTGAGCACTCCATCTGCCAGGGGAAGGATGTTCTCAGGAGAATGATTTGTTATAATGTCCTGAAGCCTCTCTTCCATCTGAGCTGTGGCCTATAGACAAATAGTTACGTAAAACATTAAATCAGTTTAAACTAGTTTGAAACTAACAGCCTCAAATCTCATTTCTGATTCTAGAACATTTCTGTACTGCGTAAGAATTTACCTAGCTGGAATGCCTGAAACTACCGAAGTCAAAAAATAAGTACAGTGAAAGGCAAAGTGACAGATGACATTTTCGCATATTATCAGTCCAGAAAAGCAACAGCCTTACTGTTCTATGCAGCTCCTCTCCCTTGTCTGCCACTGGTGATTAAGTGTGATTAATGATCACTAAACAGAATTAAAGGAACACCCACAACTGTAAAGCTTTTAAGTCAAAGCCAAAGTAGAAATTAAAAAAAAAAAAAAAATTAACTCATTGGGGTCTGTTCTGTCAAACCTGCAGGTACTACAGATGGGAATATCCTCCTTTCTTTCATAAAGGTTATTCCACAAAAATATTTCACTGGACAGAGTCTGAATGAACAACTGACTACTTGAAAGCACCACAGGCTCACATGTCCTGCCAAATGTGTCTGCAGGTTCCCAGACGCGTGTGTTTTACAGAACCAACTCTAGTTCTCACAGAACTGCAGATGTTTAAAAAGCCCGAAATATTCTTTTTATTAGAAAGTAATCCCATACATCTTGGTTCATATCTCAAACACTTAGATGACTGGGTTGTTCACACTTCAGATTGCTGTCTGATTGCTCTGCAAATCCTGACATATGTCTCTTCATATTTATACAAGGAAATTTCTTCCTTTTTTACCCATTTTTAAGAACAATATCTTATTTCATTTTCCTGGAGTCACCAAAATCCAAGGAGCACAAGTGCTTTGAGTTACACATTTGCATCTAGGAACTCATTTGTGTCTCAAGACCTCTGGACAGGAAAGCAAAATGTCTTCATACCTCATAGTTAAACCTCCACAACTGTGTACTGATCTTCACAACTAAATCAGTGCATATAAAGTATATACATATATTTAAAGTATATAATAAATGTTTGGGAAAATGAAGAAATGCCACTAAAGGAAGGAATGTGCGGGTATATCACAGCACATGCTGCTTAGGACTTAGCAAGAGAAAATGGGTTTGATTTATTAATTCAGTATACATTTGCCTCAAGTACATAGCACCTATTAAAACCCAATACATCATCAGATTCCAATCAGCAGAATATATTACTAGCATGATTAATTTCAAAACCAGTTTGGCAGCTTTGCCAAATGAATGTCCAGTTCTCAGCTGGAATTTTCTTTATTGTGATTTTATCTTTGCAATAAGAGCTTGGTGATGCCTTATGAAAGCCATTGCAGGGGTGGATCATTAGTTCCCATAACAAAACCGCCACTTACCTAAAACCTATGTTGCCTATCAATTTAGATACTGGGTATCTTAAATATAATTCATTACCTTTGGGAACCTTTCTTTGTAGACATGGTTCATCATAATTATTTCATTGTCACAGCAGGCAGGAGAACGTCCAGGGCTGCAAACAAAGCAAATTACTTCTTTACACTTATCTCAGCATGAACTACAGTTGCTTATTATATTTGTGTTTGATTTATTTGCAACATAAAGTCAGCACAGGCTTCACTGGAAAGGTGCATTCTCTCATCAGTGGTACACTTGGATCCTTTCTGCTATTTCTGCCCAACTTCTCAAAATAATTTCATATACTTGATATCTAACTGCTAACTACGTTATTTTCTTCATTTGTACCTACATTTCAAGACAGCAGCAGTTTTGCAACACTTCTGAATATCATCTTTTTCTCAGAAGGGAAACAGAGATTTATTTAACTGTTAATTATGGCTACACCTGCCCCTTCGAAGGTTAGATTCAATCAAATTAGCAAGATCTGACCAAGAATTCTGGTAGCTGCAAGTGAAAAAGTCAGCAATGAGTTTAGGTTTCATTTGTTTTTTTTGAACACATAACTAAAAATAAAATCAAAATCATCTATTTTCAATCTGACCAAGAGATAAAGGCAGTAACTTCCTACAAATAATGTCATATATATACATGAGTCCTTCAAAGCCAGGGCATTGTGCCTGTAAAAAAACCCTCATCTTCGAGGAAAGGAATCGATAAAAGAGACCCATCAACTTGGCAAACCTACAAAAGTACTTTTTGCTATCATGAGCCTCAATGCCCACTACAAAGGCCTTTAAAAAAATCTCAATCTGAACTTCCTGTGTTGGTGACACTGGCCCATGCAGGCTGGTCTAAGAGATGTGGAGCAGGAAAAAGACCCAACACGGGGGTTAATCCTCTAGGAGTGACTTTATCATAGTATGTGCCTAAGGGTTTCTTCCATTAGTAGAAAAACTAAAATTTTAGAGGAACAGGAACTTCAATCAATTCCACTTTTATCAATTTGATACCAGGGCCAACAAGAGATGCCCAGAGCCTGAAGAGAGATCACAGCACTTCAACAGCAGCACAAAGAATTCCAGCCACCTGAAGCAGTAAGTCAGCAGTAGGTTCATCATGATCCAATGTAAATGCCTCTATGCAACTACACACAGCATGGGGATTAATAAACAAGAGGCATTAGAGATGCATGCATGCCTGCAGGGCTACGGTATTCTTGACATTACAGAGATGTAATGAAATGGCTCCCATGACTAGAGTGTTGGAATGGAAGGATACAAGTTCTGTAGGAAGGACAAGCAGGGGAGATGAGAAGGGGATGTGGCCTTTTAAGTCAATAACCAGTTAGAGTGCAACAATAACCAGTTAGAGGGCATGGAGCTCTGCCTATGAACAAATGAGAAGCTGAGTGCAAGCTCATGACAACACAGCAGGGCAGAATCCATCCACAATGTTTCTGGTACGCATTGATGATAACTTCCTTCTCCAAATGATAGAGAAGTCAATGAGGAAGGAGAGGTGTTATGCTGGACTTTGCTCTCATCAACGAAGAGGGGCTGGTGGGGAATGTGAAGCTCAAGGGCAGCCTGGGCTGTTGTGACCATGAAATAGTGCAGTTTGCAATCCTTAAGACAACAAGAAGGGCACACAGAAAGCTCACTGCTCTGGACTTCAGGAGAACAGGCTTTGGCCTTCTCAGGGATCTGCTTAGTAGAGTACCATGGACTAAACAGTTGGAGAGAAGAGGGGCCCAAGAGAGCTGGATGATATTCAAGGGTCACCTCCTTGAAGCTCAGGAGTGATGCACCCCAACAAGGAGGAAGTCAGGCAGAAATGACAGGAGGCATGTGTGACTGAACAAGGAACTTCTGGACAAATTCTAACACAAAAAAGACTGGTAGCCTGGGAGTAATACAGAGAGAACATCTGAGTAACCAGGGACCAGGTTAGGAAACCTAAAGCCCTGATAAAATTAAACCTGGCCAGGGAGGTCAATGGCAACAAGAAAAGTTTCTATAGGTACACCAGTGACATAAGAAAGACTAAGGAAAATGTGGGCCCTCTCCGAAAGGAAGTGAGAGATCTGATTACCTGGGATATGAAGAAGGCTGAAGTCATGACATGAAGTCATAGCCACTCTATGACTTTTTTGACTCATTCTTCAGTGCCAAGTGCTCCTGTCACTTTGCCCATGTTGCAANCTGGACTTTGCTCTCATCAACGAAGAGGGGCTGGTGGGGAATGTGAAGCTCAAGGGCAGCCTGGGCTGTTGTGACCATGAAATAGTGCAGTTTGCAATCCTTAAGACAACAAGAAGGGCACACAGAAAGCTCACTGCTCTGGACTTCAGGAGAACAGGCTTTGGCCTTCTCAGGGATCTGCTTAGTAGAGTACCATGGACTAAACAGTTGGAGAGAAGAGGGGCCCAAGAGAGCTGGATGATATTCAAGGGTCACCTCCTTGAAGCTCAGGAGTGATGCACCCCAACAAGGAGGAAGTCAGGCAGAAATGACAGGAGGCATGTGTGACTGAACAAGGAACTTCTGGACAAATTCTAACACAAAAAAGACTGGTAGCCTGGGAGTAATACAGAGAGAACATCTGAGTAACCAGGGACCAGGTTAGGAAACCTAAAGCCCTGATAAAATTAAACCTGGCCAGGGAGGTCAATGGCAACAAGAAAAGTTTCTATAGGTACACCAGTGACATAAGAAAGACTAAGGAAAATGTGGGCCCTCTCCGAAAGGAAGTGAGAGATCTGATTACCTGGGATATGAAGAAGGCTGAAGTCATGACATGAAGTCATAGCCACTCTATGACTTTTTTGACTCATTCTTCAGTGCCAAGTGCTCCTGTCACTTTGCCCATGTTGCAAAAGGCAAAGGCAGGGACTGGGAGAAAGTAGAATCATGGCTGCAGGATAAGATCAGGTTCAAGACCATCTAAGGAACATGAAGGTGACATCCACAGGTTGTGAGGAAACTGGTGGAGGAAGTGGCTAAGTCACTATCCATCATATTTGAGAAGTTGTGGCAGTCAAGTGAATTTCCCAGTGACTGAAAAAGGGAAAACATAAGTTCCATTTTTAAAAAGAGAAATAGGGAAGACCTGCGGAATTACAGGCCAGATATTCTCACTTCTGTGTCTTGCAAGATCATGAAGCAAATGCTCCTGGAAACTATGCTAAGGCACATGGAAAATAGGCAGGTGATTGGTGACAGACAACTGGCTTTGCTAGGGGCAAATCATGCACAACCAATCTGGTGGCCTTCTAGGATGGGGTTACAGTGTAGGTGCAGCTGGGATGAGGGACAGATGTCATCTACTTGGATTTGTGTGAAGTATTTGATACTGTCCTCCATGAATTCCTTGTCTCCATGGATTTGATGTCTACATGGATTTGATAGACAGACTGCTCAGTGGATAAGCATTTGGATGGACGGTCATACTCAAACACTTGCAAACAGCTTAGTGTCCAAGTGGAGACCAGTGACGAGTGGTGTCCCTTGATACTGGGGCTGATAGTGTTGGACATCTTTGCCAGCGACATGGACGGTGTGATTGAGTGAATTCTGAGCAAGTTCACTGACAACACCAAGCTGCACAGTGCACTCGACATGCTGGAGGGAAGGGATGCCACCCAGAGGAACCCTGACAGGCTTAAGGGGTGGGCTGATGCAAAACTCATGATGTTCAACAAGGCCAAGTGCAAGGTGCTGCAATCACAAATATGGATACAGGCTGGGCAGAGAATGGATTGAGAGCAGCCCTGCAGAGATGGACTTGGGAGTGTTGGTGGGCAAGAAGTTTTAAATGACCCAGCAATGTGCACTCATAGCCCAGAAAGCCAACTGTATCCTAGATTGCATCAGAAGTAGTGTGGCCAGAAGGTTGAGGGAGGTGATTCTCTCCCTCTATTTCGCTCTCCTGAGACCCCACCTGAAGTACTGTGTCCAGCTCAGGGGTCCTCAGCACAGGAAAAATATGGGCCTGTTAGAGCAAGTCCAGAGCAGGGCCACAAACATGATCAGAGGGATGGAACAGTGCTCCTATGATGACAGGCTGGGAGAGTTGGGATTGTTCATCCCGGAGAAGAGAAGACTTTGGGAAAATCTTATAGCAGCCTCCCAGTACCTACGAGGTACTTACTCTAAGGGGTACGAGGGAGAAGGAGACCTACAAGAAAGCAAAAGAGAACTTGTACAGGCGTGTAGTGAGAGGACAAACGGTAATGGCTTCAAGCTGAAAAATGGAAGATTTAGGTTAGATATGAGGAAGAAATCTTTACTGTAAGAGTGGTGAGATACTGGAACAGGTTGCCCAGAGAATCTGTGGATGTCCCATCCCTGTGAGTGTTCAAAGTCAGGCTTGATTGGGCTTTGAGCAACCTGATCTAGTGGAAGGTGTCCCTGCACATGGCAGGGGGTTGGAATGAGATGATCTTTAAAGTCCCTTTCAACCTGTAAAATAAATCATTCTGTAATTCTGTAACTGGCTTCTGGCTTTCTAAGAGGTCAAAAACGAACACTAAACTTCACCTCAAAGTATCACAATGGTGGGTCCTTTAAGTGATATGGACAATCTGTTCCAGACATTCCTAAGTAAATCCACTGAAGATAGCACCTGTATGAAAATGTATAAAGGGAATGCTACTATCAGATCAACAACTAGCTCATCAAGACATTGCCTGCAGGTTAGTTGCCTTCCCATTAAGACCTATCTTAACAATATTTACCACTGAAGCAATTGATGATCAAAACCAGAGCAAGTATTTGAAAGGTCAATTCTTAATTCTGCCTCAGTTACACACTTCTTGTATTTTACTTCAGCCATTTTAAAAACAATACGTCCAATGTACAAAACCATGATGCTTCACAGTGTGAGGACTTAGATCCAACCCCTATTTTCAGATGCATAAACTCACCTGAGACTTCGAGACCGAGGGCGCATTGCAGTGGTCCTGCACCTGTTATCACTGGCGATGCTCTCAGTGGTACAGAAATGTTTAGACAAAAAATGTAGTTCATCAGGTGTTGGTTGGTATGGTAACTGGTGTAGCTTCTCTTGGGAAGAGCAGGATGACTGCAAGATCAGAAGAAAACACAAGCTTCTATCAAGGTGAAAAAAAAATATTTTCAAGACCATATCTGTTTCTCATGAACACAGTAATTTAATTTAAAAACTACAGTTACTGTTTCTCATGGCTGACTAGCCATTTAAGGAAGAAAATAAATAATTAGTCTCAAACACATGAGCTAAATACAGAGTATTAGCAAAAAATAACTACTTTAGTCCAAGAAGAAAGTGACATTGTTTTTCAAAAATCTAAATTTCCTTAAGGCAGAGGTGACATCTGATATCAGTAACAATCAATAATACATAAGAATGGTTAAAATGGAGTCTACTGGAAATTAATCATTGGAGTAGGACAGCATAAATAAAATAACTGTAGAGTACAACTTACTGTCACAATGCCAACTGTAAATCTTCATTATAAAGGTACTTCATTATTCACATTTAAGATATTCCTAATGCTTTTTAAAATGAAACTAAATATAATCTAAATTCTTGCTGAAAAAATCCATATGCTAATGTTTTATAAAAGCCTGTACATTGAACAGTGAGAGAACTTAATACACATTTTTCAAGACAAGTTTTATGGCTTACAAAAAGTGAAAGGAATTAAACTGAAGCCATCCACTAAGTATAAAACTAGAAGATACAGAGAAGTATGAAATTGGAAGTGCTACTACAATAACTACCCTTTCAAGATGTTATGTATACAGCTGCATTATATGAGTGGTGCAGATGATCATACTATCATATTTTACTGCCTTTTATGCAGCGTGCCTAGTTACCTGAGCCATGCTAGATGCTTGGAGGTAGAACTTTGAAACTTCTTCTGTGAGCCTGGATCTGATACCCTTGTAAAGAACACGTACACAGTTCAAAGCATTAACAACAAGCCTTGCTAATGTGAACTGACAAATGCACAGAGAGAAATGTTCTGCTGTTTCTGGTGCCAAACCAGCTTCCAAGACAGCCGAATCCCAACTATTCTTGTATGACTGCAGAAGGCTGCTTGATACCATGCAGACATTCCCTTTATTTTACCAGCAGAAGGTTGAAAAACTTGGACACCTTTCTGGAGCTCTTTAATAGTCTCCAGCTGGATTTTTTCCTGGAAAATTAATTTCTTCTGTGTATCAATTTTCATGTGCACATTACTGATTATCTGACTTCTCACGGTGAACGCCAAGGCCCTACCTGGGTGCTCTTCGACTGGAGGCAAACACAGTAAGAGTTTCTTTGATGTATCACTTCTAGTGAGAGAAATCAATAAACTTTTGTACTGTCAAATATTGTCCTACATTGCTATGGTCAGCAGGTAATATCCAGGCTGGAAAGCACAGAGACTATGAAGTCTTTTTAATCTCTTGGTAACTTGTGTGATAAAGGCTGAATATGTCCTAATTCTTAGAAGCTCATAAAGAGTTTCCTTACCACACTGAATCTCATTAAGTAATCTCTTAAAAGCAAAAAAAGGAAGAAAGCCCACAGGTGGAAAAGGTTAAACAAGACTTGTTTTGGCGGAAATGCTGCACCACATCAGAACAAGCTGAAGTCAGCAAGATTGTGTTACCTTGCTTTGCTGTGGTCTAAGCAGTATGCACATCAAGAATTTACCACAGTTCACATGACAGGTAGTAACTTGTCAAGTTACAGTAACTCATGCATGGAATTCTGCCTTAGCACATTACCATCTATAATTCAGCACACAGCATAGGTAAATTCTTATCTCACACTACAGAAGCTTGTTGCAGTTAACCTCACAGCATATTTCCAACAGCCATGCTCTGTAAGATCAAAGACACTTAGCACAGGGAAATTTCCCAATATAAAACATCACAGATGGATATTCCTATAAAATCAATCTCTACCTCTTCAGTTTTAAGGGATTCTCAGAAGATCAGTAGAAAAATTACTCATACCGCACTTCTCTTCATAAAACGTGTCACAGAGTTTAGATCTAACAGGATTAAAGTGAGAATCTTCCTAATGCTAACCACTGTCAGTTGTATCAGGATCATCACAGTGTATAAGTGTGCATAAAGTGCATTTTCTTGGTGATCCAAATTCTGATATCAATACAAATCCAAATTCCTTAAAAATATTAGCTGTCCTGGCATTCTATTATTAATGCTCAAAAAAATCACACAAGAGTTAAAATATTTTTAATATGTACAATGATAGTGCATTATGGAAATGTAAATTGTTCTTCTGACACAGAAATGTAAATTTGCAGCCAACAGCAGCTAAAGCAACCCCAGATTCTCTTTCCTTATCTCCTTATCCTATCTCCTCATCCAAGTAAGATTCCAAAAATATATCTTCTGGCAAAAATATTCAACTGTTTATTCTTTCACTTTATCTCTTTTATAGGCTTGCTCTCCTGGAAGACACAATCATCTTATAATTGTCAAGATCTGATCCAACTTTGCTAGAATATGACACACCAGGAGCTTCTTTTCATTTGAATAATCCAGCAGAAGGTATATTAATTTAATTTCCACTTCATTGTGAGAACTGGTATATGTGGTACTTGCATCACTTCTAAATGCACAAACTTCCATTAAATGTGTAATTCTATCAATCACTTCACTTTCAATATTAAAAACAAACAAAGAAAAAACAGGCTAAAAACAGTGAGCTACATTCTACTCAGCGTAAGTGTGGTAACTCCAGACACTTTGGCCCTGTTTTGACTTTCAGCTGCTTGTAAAGACCAAATTTGTGCTCTATTGTGACGTGTAAAAACTGTTTCTGCTTTCTGGTTGATACACGTCTGGATGAATATGAATTTTATTTATCCATCACTGAAAAGGAAGCGTTCTGAATGTATACTCAAGACTGTTGTGTGAAGTGGTCTCTCACTGCCTCCAAAAATTAGTAATAAAGAGGAGAAGGATGCTGCACTGCTCTAGGTCTTCTAGATTCTGAAAAAGTACATGAAACCAATAGACTGGTGTATTTCTAGTTTTGATTTTGTGATTCATACACCTGCTACCCAGTGGGTAAAAGAAGAAAGTGAAAAACATCTCTATTAAAAAGTGGAGAAATAGTGGCTAGATTTAGAATTCAAAGGTTGTCCCAGTGCTTTTACAGGGCTCATAAGCAACAGAGAATCCTAGAGCAAAACAAAACAAAAAGCTAACCATAAGATGTAGAATCCTAGGAGATAATGTGCTAATGTGTATTTCTCAAACACCAACAGCTGAATGGCTGTGGAGCCAACCAAGGATTGTTGGTAATAAAAGAAAAGGATTGTTGGCAATAAATAACCAAAGATTGTTAGTAACAATATGCTGTGAGAAAGAACAAGGTATGGCTGAAGAAGAGGGCCAGATGGATAAGGGTCAGCACTTTTCTGGGACAAAAGTTTTGCTACAGTTAAGGTATCTAAGTCCTAATGACTAAATGACAGTGCTATATTTTTTTGGTAAGAAATACCAGGTAAAACTGCTTCACATTCCAGGGTGCCTACAGTAGCTAGTAAACTTAAGTGGGAAAATAGTATATGAACTAGAATTACCATTTTAAAATTGAAGACGACAGAGGAAAAACTGTGAATATGGACAGAAAATTAAAACTGTGTTTTGATCTGTTTCTGACATAGGTTTTACTTTCAAGCCTGTTTCTTATAATAATGATGATGTTTCTATGGCAACTGCTTTTATTTGATATAACCTCCTTTATGTCAACATATTTTAGATGAAGAACACGGAACACTTGATCTAGTCCCAGTGAGAGGTATACAAACATGCCCTATGGAAAAGTAGTTACAGAATTAATGTGAAGGCAAGGAATTTACTTGGCAAAGCAAGATCTACACCAAAAAGAAAGGATAGGTCAAAAATTAGTGCTGCTGAGGCAAAGGTCTTAAGATACATGAAACTGCCTGATTTGGTTTAAGACACATAAAATTGTCTTTCCAGAAGTCTTTGTGGACAAAAATAAGACAGACTAAGGGGAGACCTCATTGCAGTCTATAAATTCCTTGTGAGGAGAAGAAGGGGGCAGACACTGATCTCTTCTCTGTGGTGATCAGTGGTGGGCCCAAGGGAATGGCCTTAAATTGTGTCAGGGGAGGTTNTGAGGGAATGGCCTGCAGTTGTGTCAGGGGAGGTTTGAGTTGGGTATTAGAAAAAGATTCTTCACCCAGAGGGTGGTCAGGCACTGGAATAGGCTCCCCAGGGAAGATGTCACGCACCAAGTCTGAAAGAGTTCAAGAAGTGTTTGGACAATACTCTCAGGCACATGGTGTGACTCCTGGGGATGGTCTTGTGCAGAGCTAAGGGTTGGACTCAATGATCCTTGTGGATCCCCTACAACTAAATGTATTCTGAGATTCTGTCATAACATAAAACGGTCATATTTCCTTATTGTACAGAATGTGGAACCCAACTGTTTCACAAGGAAAACAGAACAAACCCATGGGAAGAGAAAGTCTACATTATATGTAAAAAACACGGCTTAAAAAAAAATCAGGTACCACCCGTCCAGTAATATGTATCATTCATAAAAGGTAAAAAACAACGCTAAATATACAAAGCATTGAAGAGCCATAGTTGGCTCTACACAGACCAAGCCTTTTACTGCAGAAGATGCTATTTAACTGTCAAAATGTCAACTATTTGGCACTTCCAAACTAGGCTTCCTCCACAACCCTATTTCCCCAGTCTCTCAGGTGTGACTATCACAACAGACAGCTTAGTTCCAGGCTGTAACATGAGCCAGTACTTCCTCTTCAGAATGTGCAAGATGTACAGAGTATAGACTGATACTTCTCCCACTGCCCAGCTCCTAAGTACTGAAGCAGGATTTCATACCCTGCCATGGCATACATGACGAGTCAAATGGTACCTGTATGGCAGGGGGGTTGATACAGAACCACATTGAAACAATTGCTCCAAAAGGCAAAAATTAATAAGTTGGACATCCTATTATGCATAATTCACCTCATTGTAAGAGCAGCAGTCTAATCCAAAAGGGATGAGTCATGTCATAAAGCAGTTTCTCTTTTTGTTATCAAGGCAGCCTCACTTAAGACTTCATAACTAACTACCATATGGTTAAAATAAGGCAGATCAAAAGAGGATAGTTAAACACTACTCACTGCCAGAAAGTATCTCTAAGCAAAGCACACATTGCCTAAAGTTTTCTCCTATTTCAGTGAAGTAAAACAGTTTCACACTACATATTAATTCAAAGCATATCAAGCATAAAAAAACCTATACAGTCTTCTCCTAACAGAAGCATACTACATCTGAGAAGCTAAAGCATGTGAGAGAAATCTATCAGCACAGGAAAGTGGATACTCACAGAAACAGTTGAGCTGGGTGTATTTGTACCATAGCCAGAAGAAGGGAGAGAAGCCAAAGACCAGCGGCGACCATCAGTCCTGTGGTGAAACCGAGGTTAGTCAAATGAACACTGCAGTATCCTAATGCAGAAACATCTGTGCAAGTATTACTATGTAAAACTGCATTCCAAACGCATGATAAACATGGGGTTTAGTAAACAGCATACTTTCACAGGGGGACAATAAACAAGCATTCACCAAGAATGATTTGGGCTGACAGATTACTTTTCACTATGTTTTACTAACTAAAAATCTATGAGATGAAACAACTACAAAGTGAACGAACAGCTCCACAGAACTAAAGTCTAACTACTACACACAGAAATGAACCACAAGGAGTTCTCAACTCTTAGGTCCATCAGATGAAAATTAGTAAGGAGTAAATAAAAAAACTTACAAAAAAATACAAATGACAGTACTCTCAACCACAGATAACCATCACAGTTTGCTTGAAATACAAGGGTAATGCACTCTTAAGTGGCATCAGTATAGGATACCAGCAAACTAGCAGGCTAATGTCAAATAACTGCAAAGAATGATTAGGTAAAACCAAACTTGTTAAATGTTGGATAGGTAAATCAAGAAAAAAATCCTGTAGCAAAAAATCATGCTTATTCAGAGTAATAAAATACATACAAAAAATTATAACTAAAACCAATCTATGTTCTTCACTGCCTGAGGGGAGCTACACAGACAATATGGGACTTGAACATTCAAAGTAGCAAACCAAAAAAACAACTATGGGAGCCATGTTTGGATTTTTGAGAAGGTAACATTTACCTGTCATTTCGATGCCCATGACTGGAGTACAATTGTACCAAGTATGTTTAAAAAAAAAGCAAAATAATACACAAATTTTAAACATAATTTTTTATTAACATAAAATATAAGTTTTTATTAACAAACAGTATGACAGGGGAAAGGAGAGTAGAAGATCTGTTTTACAGCTAGTACAAAGATCATCTCACAAAAAGTGTAATTTTGAAGAACTGAAGATTAATTAAAGTGTAATTCTGAAGAAACGAAGTAATTTCAAATCTCAAAACTTCAAAGGAGTCTTAAAACTTATGATGCAGCTTCCTTTCATTCAAGTAAAGTGTCTAAAAAAAAAAAAACCCTTGCTTTTTTCCAATCTAAGGTATTATTTCTTACTACCATTTATCCATCCACAAACTACAATCAAAGCTCTTGGACTTTGAATACATAAAGTGTGAGAAAAGAAACTACAGTACATTAGTAGTATTAAAATATGAAGAGCACATGTGCTAGAGGGATTGTATTAAATACTGAACTCTGAAAAAAAACTTCCTCCTTTTCCATAACTTTGCTCTTAATTCATTAATTCCTCTCTCCTCTCTCCTTCACCAAGTTATGTAAGATACATGCAGATGAGCAACAATTCCAAAAGTAGTTTTCTCTTCATTCAGCTTAGCTAAAGACGTTCACAATTGAAAAAAGAACTTAGACGGGATTTAAATACAGGTGAGACCCATCTTTTCTGCAGCTGTGAGAGAGACAGCACTTCCTTACTGAACAGCTCACAGTGAACAGGGTTCCTGCATCACACAGAAAGGCCATCAAGGGTATGGACAGGATATCACAGAAAGTTATCTTGGAGACAAAGGTGGGAGAATAGGAGCCATCCATAAGGGATGATGAGAAAATGAGAGAGCAAGCTGCTATGGCATTTTTCCTTGGACTTTGATACACCACTTGTCTCTGCCTTACAATATGGCTTCACTCACTTTCCTGCAGCTCTATAAAGCAGAATCTGTCACTACCCATGGGCTTGTACATGCCAGACTTGTATGTACCAGCAGAAGTAGTGAATTCCAGAGGCACAGGCTGATCCTGGGTACTGATCACTTCACCAGGTATGGGCAGAGGAAGGTGACCCTGCTCCTTGTTGTCAAGGTCCTGGGGAGGGCTGCCTGCTGTCCTGCATGGCAGAGGCTGGCAGCATGGACGAGGACCACCTCCTTTGCTGTGGTCACTGCACGGCATTGGCCAGCAGCTGATGATAAGTGGCTATGCTAGGAAGCAACTTCCCAGAAGGCTTCCAAACAATTTTCTTTGCCTCTCTCTGTTCCTCACTCTTCTCCATCTTTTTGACATCCCCACCGACTGAGTGGCAGTAAATGGAAAAGGAATATCTATACATCTTAAACCACCTTGCACCTGCTCTTTCCATCTGGTGTATCTCTCACACACACACACACACACACACACACACACACACACACACACAGGCTTGTCCTTCTCCTCCTTTATATCTTCATTAAATATACTAAATATAACGGAAAAAAACAAAGTCAGAAGTCTGGAAACTGCTCTCATAAAGCATACGCTATTTTACAACAAAAGTTCATCCTATCACAGGTTACATGAAAATAACCACAACACAAATACAAAATTTACAAGAAAAAGTTACACTAATGCTGATTTAAGCTTCAGTGTCATCAAGCATTTTCACTACATAGAATAAGATCAGTTTTCGTAGAAAATTGCTCTAAATAGGTTTCTTGAATCTCACTGAAGTGGTGAAACACTTTGAAAACAGAGAAACTTCTTGTGTTACCATTCCTTCAGTTAAACAATTTATTTAGAACTCATTACAGGGCTCTAAAAAAGGTCAAAATCCAAATGAAACACTGGCAAACAAATCCTTTTTTTTTTTTTATCCTGAATTTTAAGGTTTGCAAAAACATAGTATTTAAACTTTTTGTTGATTATGCGTGGGAAGGCAAAACTACTTCCTGACTGCTGTATTTCTAAGCAATGCTCGACCTTGCACATCTGCTTTTTCCATTATAAACTATTTCTGGATTTAATTAATCTTTCTAAAAACACACTCACAAACAAATGTAATCTATGAAGAAATAGTATCTCTGACAAAAGGAAAGCTATCAAGAGGAAGTAGATTCAAAAGAAATACTTAACTTAAGGTGTTGATTAAAAAAGTAGCATCACAAACTATTAGAAAGATCAACAAGATCTACTGTCACAGATGAATTAGATTCAAATAAAAGAAATGCGTAACTTTTTATGCCTTTGCAGCTTTTATTAAAAAAAAAAAAAAAAAGCTAAGCCATTTCCTTGCACTTACTTTTGAAAACTTGTGTGTGCTACTTTAGTGATCTCCCAAAATAAACTAACTAAAACCTTAGAGGCAAATGATGTCTCACTGCAAATTCAACAGTTACATACATGACACTACCTGAGCATTCCAATTTCATTTTTTGTACATATACTCTTGGGTAAACATATAAACTCTTCCTACCCTCACAGACTTAAGAGTTAATTAATATATTGAGTTAATTAATATATTATTTGAGGTAGGCTGACAGGTGTTAAGTGATAGGGAACCATACTGGCATGAACAGGCAGTCTCCCATAACATCTTAACAACTTCAGTCATGGTTCATCTAATAATAATTTACTTCACAGATCACTTTAAATTCAATTTGAATCTTCAAAAATTCAACCAGCATTAATTAATCCTCACAACACTCCTGTGACAACGCTGATTGTCTGAGTGGTGAAGACAGTGAAACAGGTCAAGGACAGGTATTCAAGGTATGGTAACATTATTACTGCTGCCAGTAAAATCAGATCCTGAACTCAGGACCTCTATTAGTGTGCTCTTAATAAGCAATGCAGTTCTTACATTGGAAAAAAAAAAAAGGAAAAAACCTTCACTAGCTTAAAATTTCCCTGCATTTCAGTGGGAGATAAAGATCTGAATCGGATTCACTACAATTAAGTCATCAGTTTATTTTTTATTACATTCAAAAAGGTATGACCACATTACATCACTCATTCAGCACAGTTTGTTGCCACTGAGGTTTAAGAGATTTTACGTAAGTGAGCTAACACTTATTTTTCTAAGTGACAGACAGACCTGACAGATATATTTGCAATCATCTTTCAATATGTGGGTCCAACAATATTTCCTCTATGCAAAATGCATGTTGCATACTACAAACAACCTCTTACCTGCGTGCAAAAGAAAAGTGGGCTGAGGCACTGGGAGAGAAATTCCTAGGGCTATCTTGAGGACTGTTTCCTGTTGGAGATGACATACAAAAAAAATATTAGAGGGAGGGGTGGGGAGAACTCCCTAAAAAACTTTCAGACACATTAATCCAAGCCTTTCCAGCATGTTAGAAATGAACTTCAGATTTTCTTCTCTCATTGTCTCTCAGAAAGTAAATTCTGAAACAGAATCTCATTTCAACTCATGTTTCATTTATACTGGATTTTTAGTTACTGAATCTCCTCGTGGAGAACCTTCTATTTATCCTTTTGATTTGAAAATTTGCAAAATAATTTGATAATTAAAGTTTTAAAAAAGCCAGTACATTAGCAAGGAACATATTTTTAATGTCAGACAAAATGGTTTTTTTTTAAATCATACAAAAACATTTGAAATGTTGAAAAATCATGAAAGAGAAATCAAAGAGATTTAGCCCTTACACAAAGTCTCTACAGCATTTCCACAGGAGCTTTACTGTGATTTTTTTTTAGGTGTNTTTTTTTTTTGGTGGTCCCCCCCCCCCCCCCCCTTAGCTCCAAAACAAACAAGCAGATTAAACACTCTGGATTGATTTTTTCCCCCTTAGTTCTAATAGACTGAGGCTTGGAAAGGTGACCACCCTTTGTGATGAGAAGCAGCAACTGCACATTGTGAACTTCAGGGTCTGTTGCTTCCTAACAGAACACCCCACCTCCTGCAGACCAGCATGAGTGCAGAAAGGCATCTGCTGCCCCTGCTACCTCCACCTCTCA
The DNA here is from genome assembly GCA_013390005.1 of Calyptomena viridis. Taxonomy (NCBI): domain Eukaryota; kingdom Metazoa; phylum Chordata; class Aves; order Passeriformes; family Eurylaimidae; genus Calyptomena; species Calyptomena viridis. The sequence continues at coordinate 31,371 of WEIV01021750.1, read as the reverse complement.
GCCCCTAGGACTAAAGGAGAAACAGTATCTGAAGAAGAAATAAAGATGACCCCTAAAAATCCACAAAAACTACAAAATACAAACAAAAAACCCAAAGCCCAAATAAAAAAAGCAAACACCCTCCCCCAAGCAATTCCCCCCAACAAATCCACACCAAAAGGATTCAATTTAAAGTAGCACTAGCATACTTCTAACAATCAATCTTTCCTTAAACATTTCCTTAAACTGACTGTAACAGCAATACACTAATGTACCCACCCAGAATCAACATGAAATTTCTGAGAAGAAAATTAGTACATGTGTGAAAAGGCCAGCACAATAGAATGAGTCCTTGAAATGACAAGTGGCCTTGACTTCTACTCAAATTTTTTAATTAACATTGCATTTACCATACTGATGCCCATAACAGATCTCATTAATTCTATATGAGAAGGCATAATCGTCGAACCATTAGTAGCAAACACAGAGAGCAACATACACCCCCACACCACCCCGCCTTCTTCTATCTAGAAACAGATGCAAGATGCTTTTTGAGCTGTGCTTAAATCACATCTTTGCAGCTGCTCTTCTCACAGTCCCAAGAGACAAGGATTCCACTCTCGCTGGCCAATATCCCCAAGGGGGTTTTTGCCTATTTATCTATCATGGCTAAACTATGTCCTTCCTACATTCTCTCCTTCCCCTCAGACTCCAGCTTCTTTGTTACCCTTTAAACACTTCTGAAGGCCTCAAGGTGGCAAGGATTTTTGTGACACGAAGGGGGGTGGGGCAGAGGGAATGTGAAGACACAGATTTCAATCTTTACTTGGGGACCAACACAATTTATTCTTGTCCTGCATGAACTTTAAACACCGAATTACTGAGAGCAACAGTTCATTTAACAGCTAACTGGATTTCTTTTGCTGCTACCAGAACTTATTAAATAAAGATAAGCAATAAAAAAAAAAAAAATAATTGTAGCACTGTGCAGACAAGACACGGTCACAACATTTAGATACTGTACTAGCAAAAAGTTAGCTCTCATTTGGAGTGTGCGGTAGACTTAGGTAAGAAGGAAAAAAGACAAAGAACTGTGATAGAAAAGCACAGAATTAGGTTTAGTGTAGTGAGACAGAAACAGCTGTTGACTAGTAGTTTTACAAATCAGCATATGAGGTTTTGTAAACCAATTCCCTTCCTTTGGTAACTATTTTAGTTATATATGGACATAGACACGTACTTACCACACATCAAGGACATGCCTAACTGTCCATCAGTTAGAATATATGCAAAAACTTCACATAAAAGCATATGGTTAAATAATGCAGTCATTTTATAGCTATTGCAGTAGATTTGGATTTGTGGAGACACAATACTGCCAACTATGTTGGTAGAATCAATAAAGATCACTTCCTTACAGACAAAACCTGAAGAAGTCAAAGTCTTAGCCAGGAAGAGCATCAGATCCTGTTATCAGGAAAATGAACTTGCAAGCATTATTTTCAATTGCAAACAAGCTTTTAAAATAACAAAACTGGTGATGCTATATATGTAATACCTGGATACTAAATCCTGTCAGTTTATCTCGAAGTCTTAAGAACTCAGACAAGCCTGGAAACAAAGAATTAAATGCAAAACCCTAATGACTGGAGAAACAGCTAGTGCTATTACAGGTTTAAGGTGTGGTGTTCCAGAAGAGCAAGACAGGTTAGAACCAGAGTCCTATATGTGACCTTCATCCATCATAGCACTCATCCACCCATCTGCAAGTGAATACCTGAGAGACTTTCAAATAAAACCCAGTGCCAGTTAATTCTCTGCCCATATGCGCAGTACTTGCTTATTAGTCAAATCCTGCTGTTCTTTGGGATCTGCTGGCTGTTGTATGTTTTAGTCCTAGGGTATCTCTATGCTACTGAGATTACTGTCAATGTTTCTGATCTGGTAAAGTAAACTTGACTCATGTTTAGGCATTAGGTAATTAACTCCAGCATCCTCTGGGAGACACAATGAATAGGCAATCAACATACCAAAACAATACTGTTTCATAAAAGCTCATTTTGCAAGCACCTATTGTTAAGAAAACTATATCAAGACTAATTAAACTGTGATTGTTTTGCAAGTAGCTTGAAGAAGTCTTGAGTCTTTGCCACAGAAGGAAGACATTTTAAATCCTTTAAAAAGGTATATATATTACAGTCAATGTGTATTATTAATGTATTTTTAATAGCTGTCTACTCACAAAATAAAGAGTTTCTGTTAGTATTGAGGGAATACCAGCTTAATGATGTTTTTTTTTTTCCAAATTCCCAATGGCTCAAATTCAGCTTTAAGTTTTGATGTCATGATTTGATGGCCTTTTAAAAATGTACCACAGTACATCAGCACCACAGTAATACAACATAACAATGGATCATATGTCCCTTTGCGTCAGCTTACTTGATGATGAACCCATACTACAAACTGAACAATACATAAGAAGACATCACCCACCAGCAGTTACAAGTCTGACTCTCATACCAGTATAGAGTCAGCGGAACGCACAGTTGGGCAGTAGAATAATTTTGAATATTTCTGCAGGTGCTTTACACTGAGATCCACCCACGTGAGGAGCTCCAGGCTATTTTAAAATGTGGTTTAATTATGCTTGAAACCAGCAAATTACTTGCCCCAGTTACAGCAAGGAAGACTTACATGCTCCTTAAATCCATTTGCAAGAAAACTGTCCATGTTCCAATCACCACTTAAATTCTGGCAGTAGTATATTTTAATGGCATTTAATTTAAAAGTCATTTCTATCTGCATGTAACTTCGTAACTTACCACTTACACTTTCTTGTCCTGTCCTTAAACTAGAAGAACCACATGAAACATTTATTAAAATACAGACAAGTAAAATTTACAGCACTGCTCCTAACAGCTAAATCTTGCTCCTTCAGCAGACACAATTAAAATACACCACATGTGACTATTAATCATTAGAGGTTAGTATCACCCACAGCAAAAAGCTCCTGTGACTACTGAGGTGGGGACACCTGAATGCTCTGACTTGCCAAGATTATAATCATTTCCTTTGCAGGCTGGGTGGTGCAGATGACCTGCCCATGCAGCATCAGGCAGTCAGCTAGAAAAGCCCATTAACGACCTGGGCACCAGCTACTGTCCAAGCTAATGCGGCAACTCTTCATTTCCCACAGTTCTGAACATACCCAACTGTTCAGTTTAAAATCACAAGGATCTTTCAGCAGGTTTAACAGCCTCCAACAAGGATACTAAAGGCAAAGGATGTCCAAACAACTAACCTAAGACAGTTGCTGATAACAATGAAGGTTTCAACCTAAAGAAATGACCTATTTTCGTAAGACTTTTTTGTCTACACAAATCTTTTGTGATCTTTACATGTATGCATAAGGCTTGGCTGCAAACAAAATCTGACTTTCCAGACACAAATGATCTCTGCATAGAGGAAAATGGCATTACATATATTGTATTGTATTGTATTAGTAGTTAACATACATAACAGATACATAACATCTGTTTTACACATCGCCTTTTTCCTACCCCCTTTTAACCCTTATACCGCTCTGTGTACCCCCAAGCCTTGGATTACTTACTTATCTAACTTTTTACTGCAGCCCAAGAGTAAATGCCCACCTTCTCTGACAGGTGTTATTCATTCACTATTTGCATCTGCACAACCTACTTACTTCATTAATGTGGTGCTGTCTCACTGTCTCTCCCTTCTGTTCTACAACATGAATCTGAGTATGACTTAAATGGTAAGGCTAACAGTTAAGAAACTCTACATAAATGTAAAGATGCAAGCTGATTTGGACAAAACTGAAAAGATTAGTAACAGATACCTTTATAGGAACAATCCTCTATTATCTCCAGAGCAACAATGAAAACTGGGGCTGGAAGAGAAATTTGCCAGAGATCTCTATATGACTTTCTCATAAGGGGCAATTCTTATCATCTTAAACTTGGGCCACGGGTCCTCCTCAAAGGATGTCTATCTAAACTAGAGAATAACCAGTGCCCCCAGTTCAGACCATACCAGGGAGAAAAACAGGACTACAAGGAAGAACATGGGTATAAAAATGCACATTGAAGAAGTGATTATGTTGAAGAAGCTTTTCTTCTAAAATAGAGTAACACTATTCACATCAAATCTGTTTTGGCTAACTCGAATCCAGAGTACGATTACCCAGTAGCTACCTGAGCTGTTCAGAAGATCTGAAGTAATGGCACATTGTTTCTGAAGGCACAGTCAGACTTCTAAATGATTGCTCTGCAGATACTAGAGATGAAAACATTCTTGAGCAAAGCCACAAGCACTGGCATGAGTGCACTCTAAGAGAGCTCCACCTTGAGATTCATAACACGCCTTCACTCACCTTGCTACAGTTGACAGAGCTCAAACTAGTGGTCTAAATAAAACCCACCTCCAGTACAAGTAGGTACTCAAATGCAACTAGAAGTAACTAAGTATGCATTTAGCCTATTGTCCCAACAAGCAATGAATTAATGCAGAAGATTTTGTAGATATTTGTAGATCTGAAGGTGTCCTCACAAGGGATGAAAATACTAACTTCAGATGCCTCTGAGGCAATGAATTCCCAAGCGATACCAATAATCTCATTGGGACTATATATGAAGCATCCAGGAAACCACTAAAGATTATCAGGATGACAACTAAAAGAAATTGTTCCTGAGTGGATTTTAAAGACTGTGACAATTTTGATTCTGTTCAGCCTAAAAAGTCTAAAGTAAAGGTTGTGCTGGTTTCGGCTGGGATAGAATTTTCTTCTTTGTGGCTGGTACAGTGCTGTGTTTTAGATGCAATATGAGAACAACATTGGTAGTGCACAGTGTCTTGGAGTGACTTTATATGTATCTCATATCCTTATTTTATGCCTCTAAAACTGAACTACAGAGTGAAGAGAAAACCCAGATAGAAAAAAAAACAAAACTTTTTCAAAACAGTCCCGTGTTATGAAGGTCAGAGATTTCGTGGCTCCTGTTGTTTTTCTTCTGAGTTGTCGGCATTGAGGGTTTTTTTTCTTCGGTCCGGGAGTTGTTTTCCCCCTCCCCGGCTTAGGGAATTTTTTTTTCCTTCTTTTTTTCCCTTGGGGAAGGAAACAGACCGTTGGATTTTCTGGTTCTTTTTTTTTTCCAGGATTTCTTTTGGGTTTTTTCTGTTGTTTTTTTTTTTCTCTTTTTCCTTGTTTTTTTTTGGTTC
>WEIV01021750.1:5015-25944 GCA_013390005.1 Calyptomena viridis | reverse complement strand
GGTGGCAAGATTTTCATTTTCCTTTTATCATTGGCTTAGTTGTTCTAGTATAGTATATTTGTCAATAAATAATTTTTTTTTTCCTTTTCCTTTTCACTTCTCTTTGAGGAATTTTTTTTTTGATTTGGTGGGGGAGGGTGAAATTGAAATTTGTATCAAACTTACACACACAGGCATTTTAGCTGTTGCTCAGCAGTGCTTACTAAATTAAGGACTTTTCAGGGTTTTTTAGTTGCTCTGACAGCAAGCAAGTACATAAAATGCTGGGAAGGAGCATGGCCAGGAGAATTGACTTGAACAGGCCAAAGGGATATTCCATAACACATAACACGCCCAGTATATAAACTGGGAGAGTTGACCAGGAGGGGCTGATCACTTCTGGGGGCCAGGATGGGCATTGGTCAGTGGGTGGTGAGCGACTGTGCTGTGTATCACTGGTTTCTCTTGGGTTTTATTCACCTCACTCACATTTCGTTACAATTATCATTATTGGTATTATCACCGTTAGTAGCAACATTATAATTTGCTTGTTTCAATTATTAAAGTCTCTTATCTCAACCCATGAGTTTTACTTTTCTGTTTTTTTTCTAATTCTCTTCCCTGCTGTAGGGGGGGTGGCATGAGCAGATGAGCAGCTGTTATTGCAGGTCCTTATCCCTTTGTTGGGCTTAAACTCCAGCTGGCAATTAAGAAGGTACAAACACTAAGAACCTAGTCCACTTAAATAAGAGTAAATAATGGAACAATTTTCAGTAAAGGCAAGAGCAGGCTCTCCTCAGAGATAGAGATGGAGTTCATTGAGAGTAGGGAGTACAGTAGTGGGATCCAGTATCTCAAAAAAACCAGATCTGTCAGAAAAAGCATTCAGAAGCCAAAACGGTTTTAAAATGCCATGAACAATAAAGATCATGCATAATCTATCTATCTTTCCATCTGAATTACTCAAACCACAGCAGATGATGTCTTTCATTTTCCTGTTTCATGGAATCAGTAATGTGCCCAACAAGGAAACTGGTACTTCCTGTCCCAAACCAAAGCAAAGTGACTTCAAAGTATGTCCAGACCTTAAACGCAGCCTCAGAAATCTCTCTTCTAGTTTCTCACCTTGAAGCAAATGTGATTGTTCTTCAAACTATGTCAGCAGATATGCCATGGCAGGGCACTCTGGTGCCAGTCTGACATAACAAGCCCAAGTTCAGTTACATTTCCAAGATGTGAAGAGACAGTAAAATTTAACTTTGCAGCATATGAACAGAAATAGCTGCATATCATAACTTCTGGCCTAAAATGCTGTTAAGTATATATCTCTATGTCCAAGGATATGAAAGTCCCAAATACATGTTTCTAATCACGTTTGAATGAGAACTGCCAGACAGACTTCTACTTGAGCCAAGATCCAGCTGGCTAGCAGATGAATATTCTGACTTTCTATGCTCAAAATAGCTCCTCTTCCTACTACTCCTCTTTCTACGTCCTACTACAAAGGACCTCTTACGCACTTTTCTTTACTCCAGAAACAGAAGAAAATTCTGTGTTTTAAACAGGTCCCTAAATGAGGTCCCTAAGAAACAGGTAAGGTGAGATGAGGGGACTAGAGCATTGTGAAGTGGGACTCTCAGAGGCCACTCGACTTCACCAGTGCTTTTGATTTAACTCATAGAACCATGGTAGGCTTTTTCTAAAGCAGGAAGCAAAGTAATAAAAACAGACGCAATAGAAATAAAGAAAAGAGGATAGAGAATAACTCTTAATGCACATATAAAGATGCTGAGAAAGTGAAACAGGAATGAAGTTATCTAGGCAAGCCAACACTTTGGATTTGTTGCAACTTCTCTCCTACACTCAGGAGGACTGGTTCCCAGAACCGAGTGAGAAAAGAATCACCCATCAAAAGATGCAATATGAGGAAGCTAAATGTTTCCAGGACAGAAGGGAATGAAAAGAGTTCTTAATAGCTAAAGTTCCCAGCTTTCTCATCAGTTAGACTGAGTCCCCTAAAAGGCAGATCCAAGAATCAGTCTTTTCCTTTGACACTCAGGGACAAGCAATTGTGCAATGGTCTCACAAAGTTAAATTAGCTATTAGCATTCATGCAACCTGATCCTGAGTCTGCATTCACCTGGGCAGCTTCCTTGCATGAAAATGAACTCTGACAACACAAAAGAAAAACTTCTCTAGAGCAAGTCTTCTCCAATGTCCTTCATATTCTGCAAAAATCTCACTAGGACATATTTCCAAAAAACGTATGTGTTATGGGTTAGATTCTTTTTGTGCAATTTTCCCACTACCACCATGACACGCTGGCACTAAGCTAAGCTTTGCTCCTTGCTAAAAGCAGAATTAAGTAACTGGCTAGGTTGGGAGAGCAGCCTGACAGGCAGGGTTTCCCCTCAGGGGAAAAGGAGACTTGATCGTCCCCGGCTGAGTGCCTTCATGGCTCTTAAATTCCAGTCTGATGGCTCTCCCCAATACTCACAGCCAGGCAGGTGGGGGGGTGAAGGGTGGTAGAAGCTTGTGTTAGCCATTGTCTGGGGGGTGGACTCAGTGCCCAGCAGTGCAAGGAAACCAGGCACAAACAGCAGAGAGAGGGAAACCCCCTGAGGGACAGCAACATGACATTTCAACAGTACAATGGGACCCTCCTGGCACTTTAAGGAAGTGGAGAGGTCCCCTTGCTGTCACTCCGGCCCCATCAGCCCTACCGTGTGGCCCTGCACTCATCTTTGCCACCCAGCCACTGCTCCTTTTGGTTTGTAGCATCCCCAGGAGAGGTCCCGGCTTGCCCCCAGCCCCAGCGCACACTGCTGCTGCGTCACTGCTCCGGCCCGTCACCATACTGCAACCCCGTGCCATTTCTCTGCAGACTGCCATCCCTGCCGGAGCTCACTCCAGACCCGTGGGGGCCAGGGCTGTGGGCAGAGCAGCCCTCCCTGCTGCCAGGTCCCAGCCCACCAGCCCGTGCTGGAACCGGCAGCTGTCCGGGCCCTCCCGCACTCACCAGCGACCCCCGCTGGCTGGGATTGTAACTGCACCAAAGGGGAAAGCGGTATTTTCTGAGTGAAAGTTGGGTTGTTGCTCTTGTGTTCTGTGCTGTTATATATACATATTTATTAAAGAGTTGTTGTTCCCTTTTCTATATTTTGCCCAAGAGCTTCAATTTCAAACTTAAATAATAATTTGGAGGGAGGAGTTTGTAATGGGAATGAAGAAATAATTGATCCATGAAGTCCAAATTTGCTGAGTAGCTGTGAAAAAATGAGGAGTGTAACTGAGAAAAAATAAGGAGTGTAATTATATCGCTACTTGTTTATTTAATAGGATATGAACAAAGAGGGAGTGAGGGACAAAGGGAGACAGATAAGGGACACAGCTTTCTTTCCTATCTGAGGCTGTAATACATTGTATCTAGCCATTGAGGAAGATGAAGAGGAAGAAGGCCGAAAAATGGTAGGGAGTGTATGACCCCAGAGAGACTCCCCCGACATGCGCAATGCACAGATAAACCTATAGAAAAGGGCGGACCTTCGCCCTCTGGCTCCATCCTCCTGTTGCGTACTGGCCACGCAGGGCAGAACTAGGTGAAACTAGGATAAAAGGAGTCCCTGAGGGGGGCTGGGTTGGAGCTGCATGTATCCTTTCCATCAAGACCATGTTGCCCTCCAATGGGGAGGCCTGTTCAAGCATGCTGGTCAGATCTTGCTCACCTCTGGAGTGCTGTATCTGATCTGTAGCCTTGCATGAGTATACTGGGGAAACTGGAAAACTGGGGAAACTGAGGAAACAGGGAAACAGGGAGACAGTATAGTGATCTCTTGCTGTATATGCTTTGCCACTTTCATATATTGCTCTGATATTAGTTTAATAAAGCTATATATATTATTTTCTCAATAAAATGTGTGTGTGTGTGTGCGTGCTGTTCACAAATCTTAAAAGAACCCGTTACAGAGTTTCTACTACAGTAGATCCCGCCCTTCAGAACACACTGTCTTAAACTAAGACAGCATGTTATTACACGTGTTTACCACACTTCAGCCAAGGATAGTCTAATGAAAAAACGTGTTTCCAGTGAATGCAAGCATTGATACTTTGCCGCATATTCAGCTTGCTACACACTCCTCCAGGACCAGAAACGTGTTTCCCTCTCCTTCTTCTACTGTTTCTTCCTGCAACAGCAAGCATTCTAAACAATGTGAAGGTATTACAGGATCATCTCCAGTCCCTCCAAGACTCAGAGCTCACAGCACATGCTCTTGGCAGATGGTTTGGTGCAGGCTGTGTGAAGTAGAAACTTTCAATTTAGAGAACTTCTCTAGTAGAATCTCACTAATTCCATCTATTTTCCAGATGCAATCAAAAAATACCCTAGAATCATATATAGTTTGACAGGAGATATACCAGGTTCTCTCAGTGGAGTCAAGCATGCCCCTCTAACTTGCAGTAATCCCTCTCAGCCAAGGACTGACAAAAAGAATAAACCCAGCAAGCTGTACAGCACACGCCATCTCTTGTGTCATATGCCTCTACTGCACCTCTCAAGGAAACAGGCCTCCAGTACAGGCCATCACAGAGTGCAAGGAGGTGAGCTGAGTGTGCAGAAGCCAGTACAAGGTAACACTTGGCAGCTGTGACAACACAAAAATAGAGCACCACTAAAATATCCACAGTCACTTAAGTCTGACATTACCATGAATTTATACACATTAAACACCTGAAACACTGAACTCCTACCATGCAGAGGAAAATTTTTAACTTACAAAATTTGAATCTTATTTGTGCGAATTAGGATGACACTCACAGGAATATGATGTACATACTCGTCTAAGCACACCACCCAGATGAGCTGGGAGCCAATGATTGTGTGAGTATTTACTGTAATTAGCTATTCATAGAGGCAAGATAATGAGAGAGCTGGCCAATACACATGCAAATTTTCATCACAGGAAGTTTCCAAGTGCTGCTGAAGTGTTTGGCACACATATCTTGGAAGAATGTATCCAACTAAGAGAACCTACTGCATCCTATGTAACCTGAGAAGTTACCCAATTTCTGTAATACATTTTTGAATACACAGTCCACACTGCTGAGTTTATGGAAAAGAACTGCTTACCCTTAACCTGTCTTTTTACTTATAGCATTGGTTTTCCACCTTCAGAGCCAACTGACAACAGCTATGACATCAGCAATATTTTTCCCCTCTTACTGCTTTAGAAATCAATTCAAAATATGAAGCAACTTGCTGAAAGCCTGAGTCCAGTGCCAGACAGAAGCTCTTCAATGTTTATCAAATATATAACCCATATCCAGATGCCAGGTAACATGTGCTGGTCAGTCCATACTTCTGAAACCTATTAGGCATCACTGGTCCAGGCTATCAGTTTCCAAACAGGTGGTAGAGTCACTCACAGCAGCAGACACACTACTTCTCAGAACAAGCATTGTTATTGCTTTTATCCAGTTAGCACAGCACAACTAAAGACACTTTCTATGGTAACCACAGATCTCCTCTTCCAAATGTCAATTTCTGCACTTGGGAAACCCAAAGAGGGATCTCAAATATTCCAATATTTAATTTTTCAGTTTTAAAATAGTCTGCATCTGGCTTAAATTTGTTTGCTTTAAAAGCTCTGTTGTCTTTACGAATCTTCATGTCACCTGGATTCCTAGTTGTGACAGCTGATGCTCAGAGTGAAAGTCATCATGATATTTTCTCTAAGCAACAATGTTCCTTCAACAAGAAAACTGAAGACGCCTTAAATTCACCATCTCCTTCGAAAATTCATGTGAATTTCTGCATCTTCTTGTTTAGTATTTACCTCAGAGCAGTTCTGCAAAGTATCAGTGTCATTGACTACACAAGGATGGGTGTGAGGCTTTCGTTTTGGCATGTATGTACAGCCAATGCCCCCCAAAAATGGAGACAATAAATCTTTGAGAAAATGTGTTTTGGTATGCTAGAAACGTTCCTTTCTAAAAATTAAGGCAATCATTATGAATAAAATATTTACAGATGGACATTTATTCAATCTTTAAGGTTTCAGGTGCTTTAGAAGAAAAAGAAAATTATCATCAATTTATTGCTATGCAAAGTGAAACACAAAAACTACCAGCAAAACACCACTATAAATCTGAGGGAGCAAAAGCACCAGTAACGGTGTAAAGGAAGGTAACACAGGCACCATCAAAATGCCAGGCAGAGGAAGGACTTCAGAAAAATTTATTTTGCAAAGGCGAGAATGCTAAATTTAGTGGTGTGTACACTGGACATGAAAGCATATAAATTTTTTTCCTTTACCAGCCTTCTTAATAGCTTGGTTAGCTCATCCTGGCAGGGCCTCCAAGGTCATCTGTGGAAAAGTTAGCTTTTCAGGGAGTTAACTGCTCTGCAAGGCTGCAGAGGGAAAGAAATCCAAGTTTAAGTCTCCCAGATACCAAAGTCTCTTGAACAAAAAGAGAAATCCTTAAATCAGCCTATTTCCTTGCCGTCTCTTGCACAAGGTTCACTCAATCACCCTACAAATAGAATTAATACCCTGCTCACCAACTCTACTACCTTTACCATATGGTACAAGCTACAAGAAAGGGAATGGTAGAGGGAAGAGAAAATGTATCAGAATGCAAGGTGGTGAAATAAAAAATAGCTACATAATCCATGTTACGTATTTTTGGACTGCTGACTATAACACAGGATTCATGGACCTAAATGTAAAACAGAAATTTGGATGGAATGATGTGCGACGTTTTGCTATTACAAACAGAGAGAATAAGAGGAGAGTCTGTTTTCCTTTACTTATGCAGACATTCTAAGAATTTTATAGTAGCAGTAGTAGGATAGTTACAAAGTCACCTGTATGAGCTGACAGTGGTGAATGAGGCCGAGGCAGAGCTGGAGTCTGGCTACTGCCCATCAAACTCTTCCTGTTACTTGTTCTGCAGCTGTGGGCAAAAAGAGAGGAAAGAAGACATTAGCATCGAAAACACAGCACGTACCACACATGGGCGTTTCAAGATTCTGCTACTGTGTTCCCTGACTTCCCAGTTTCCTATTAAAAATAAGAGCTATTGTTAGTTCTGTACAACACATGTCCAGGAAGTCTATGATCATACTGGATAACAGCAAAGGCAGCAGTTTCCAAAGAAAATACACCATGGATACTTTTCAGGCTTGCACGTTTGTTTGTTCTACGCGAAGACCAGCATTCTCCTGTAAAGTAATTTACAAAATGTTCTTCTTTGACTACAGCTTATTTCTCTGCCATACACTTTTTATAAAATATAGAAATAAACAGTATAATGTGAAACATGGCCTCTAGCTTACAATCTCCAATTACTAAATCTCTTTCTGTTGCATAAACTGTAGTTCAAAATCACATGCCAGAGAGAGCAAAATTTATCAATCTGAGAATGATATAATAATTATAAATCTAATTATTAGATAAATTTCACATCTGTGCCTTTTGTCAATGGAACAGATGATGCCTAAGAAGATGAATGCATTTTTAACTCATACATTTTTCATCTGTAAAGCCACTAATTTCCCATATCACAAGATCATTAAATGAGATAAAAAGTAAATTAACATATCTATTAAACTTGAGAAAAGAGATATTTTTCTTAAATACATCATACAGTTTTTACATATTCTTGGCAAAAGTGTTTTTCTTTTTCCTTCTTTCTACTATAAAGAATATTCTCACAAACATGTATCTGCAACACTTCAAATGTTCATGCACAAAGAAAATATTATCCTGAAGTCAGAGATCTTAACAGTGCATAAACTGAAGGATATACGCTAAAATTTACAGCACTGTAATCAGAATTTTTCTGCAAAGGTTTAGAAAAATCCCAAACTTCTAAAGTGAGGCAAAAATCACAAAACCATTCATTATCAAAGCAAATTCAGATCACATTTGTAGATGTCTCCAAAGATGAATTTTGTCACATCATGATCTCAATGTAAAAACCAGAAAGCAAGACTGATAAGTCTTCAAGTGGTCTAAGGGGAATAAAGTGCAAAAGAATGGATGGATTTAAATAGCAAAAACAATTAAGAAAATCCAATCCTAAGTAATACTGACAACAAGGAAAATAAAGAAAAAAAAAGATGAAAAGTTGAGTATGAAAGCAATATAGACAATATCTACAATATGCAAAAAGAATTAAACACTCATACCACTCTCCCTTTGAAAAATGTTTTGTGAAGTGGCAAGCATGCATTCCCAACTCTTTAATGGGTTAATGCAAAGTTCATTTGCACATTGCACAAAGTTTTGCCACATTACTTACTACATTCGATTAAATAATTATTTAACCTATGAGTGTATCATTACTGTAGACCTATGTAAGAAACACATGCACAAAATTATTGAAAGATTTACATTTAACTTTTCCAGTACTCTTATTTAAGACATCCACTGCAATTTTTGAGCCAAACATACAGAAAGAACTTTTCAAATGTGAAATTATATACTGAACTTATCTAGATTAAATTCTATTTTTTTAAATGATGGAACTGAAGCAAGTACTCCACATTCCACTAGGCAATTAAGTTATATTGTTTCCCCTCCTTCTCTAAATGTTGTCCAGCTGAAGAGTCATATTGAATTCTTCTCTTATCTAAGAATGCCCCAAATTCCTCCTTCTCAGTTCATGCAATGCCTTTGCATTTTTGCTAAGTTTTCGTGTGTCATACCACAACAAGCCTCCCTTTACCTGCTACACTTGTTTTAAAAGCTGGAGTAACTGTTCCTTTGCAATTCTCCAATCTAAAATTCAACAGAGGAGAAACTTCTAATATTCATTAGACATTCATTGAAATACACACAGATTGCATCTACCTATGATGATGTGATGGTATCACTACAATACCTGTGGTGCAGGTTGGGGTTAAGAAACCCCATTATATGATTTTAAAGCAGTTTTTTGTGGCTAAAGTTTGGGCCTTAAAGGACTGCCACATCTCCTGTCCCAAGAAGGAAATACATTTTAAGTACACAAATTTTAGGCGTGCTTCACAGACTTGGCTACAAGGATGATTCCCTGCCCTTACTTATCATTTGCCCTTACTTGTAGAAACTGAGGCTTTTATCACTTTTGCCAGAATTTCCTATGTAAACAAACAAATTCCTTATGTTCACTTTTACATTAATATTCGGACTTTACATTCTTCAGGTGAAGGCACATTATCTTTCACAAATCATTATCAAAGACATCTAATTCAATTTATAGTTTTTTGGTTTTTTTATTTTTGAAAGGTGTGTATTTTTAAGAATTACTTTGGGGGAGTATGATGGCATTACTTTCAATATCATAGTCTTACATTATGAGAAATCTTCCCCCCAAATGCCATTTAAAAAAAATAATCTTTGCTATTTGCTCAGATTTGGCTGCAGCTGTATGGAGAATTTATCTTCTATCATGCTCAAACAAAATGTTCTACTGAGAAATAAAAAATAAAAGATATGTAATCTACTCTATTTGTCTTACAAGTAAGGTAAGATGCAACTCACTGCATTAAAGGACAAATTCATCCTAGAGTTCTCACTGTAGACTTTGTTTTTCAGCTGTGTTACACAAAGATTTTGAAACAATGTTATCCATTCTGTATAATCTGTGAAACACAATTCCTTCCCCAAAATAATGGTACTATAGAAGAAGAATTTTGTGGATGAAAAAAAAATAAACTTCAGGGAATCTTGAAAGATGATCTAAGCTGCCAGAACACTGCAAACGGGAAGCAGGATGGTACTGAGGAAGTATCAAAACATTACTTACAGAACCATACTTAGCCTTGAAACAACATTCTTCTATATACAAAAGAAGCTCAGAAGTTAAAATCATTCTGTACACAACACTGTTTTTTCTAGATCTCTGAACACATCAAGTAACTTTCCCCTTCTATTGTTTTTATAAAACTATTCTTCTCCTATTCAAATCTGACAAGATAAACCAACTGATAAGAGTAGCCCTGAAATAAAGACTCTTTGTGTGCAGGAAAGTTATAGCACTGCAGGAACACTCTACAGGGATTGTAATTTAGAGAAACATAAACCTTTCTAAACCACAGATCTCTAGCCCTCAAACTGCAATTCTCTAAGCCTTGGATTTCATGTTGTGATCAGGTTGCATGCAAAGACGAGACTACCAAGCCAGGAAGCAGGAAGGATGAAGAGTTTAGAACACTGAATAGAAGGAAAATGAAAACTTTTTTTTCTCAAGAAAAAGAGAGTGTGGAGAACAAAGAACAAAAAAATTTAGTCAGGTTTAATAACTAAACTTCGGGGTTTTCGTCAAAGATGAACAGAAAGTTTACACTTGTCACCTTCTCCCTTCTTCTCTGTCCCAGGAATATCCTCCCTGGCCTTTATTCGTCCCACACGAATACCAGAACATAGCTGATATTACACCTTATCAGCAGTACCCTAGACAACTGGCACTGCTGGATTATCTTGGAATTGAAGTAATATTTTCCCAAATCCTCCCCAGACAGGTTCTGCTTTACATCTGCTCTGTCACTGACATTCCTGCTTACTCACACCTCTCCTCCCTATCCTGACTTCTCACCATGTCTCACTACAGAATTCCTCCATCACCTCAGCTCCAGTATCAGGCCCAAGACATAACTCCAACTCCCTTCTCCAGCTGCTACAGACAATCAATGTTTCTGATGAGAAGTACTGATGACAAAACGAACAGAAGACACTATATAGAAAGTGCTTTGTGCTGAACTTCTTTTATTACAAAGCAAGGGTGAACAGCAGCTGCTGGAAGATGCAATCTGACTGCATAGAGCTTGATTACTTCACTCCTTAAATAATCACAATTCTTCCTGTATCAGGCAAAAGCCATTTTGGCAGAAATAAGGGGGACTGCTAGATTGAAATCAGCTGACTTGGGGTGACTTTATGATGTATCCCATATTGCCATATCACCAACTCTACACCAGGAAAAATGAATCTTGGGCCNGTGGCAAAGGAAGAAGGAGATCATATCAACAAAAGGACTCTGAATCTTCCAGGTTCTCTCTTCCCACCGTGGGGGAGGGGGAGCTGCGGCCTCCTTTTTATCACAGAATATTCATCTCTCTGAACATATTTGTCCCAAACCAGGACATCAGCAAAGCACGAGACACAGGTATGAGCATGGCCATTAAAATAAAGCTACACTACACAAGCCCTTGGAAACACTAAATAGAATAAAAAGTTGAAGATATGCAGCTCTTTTAGGACACAGAGTACTTCATCCAGAGCTGAAATATTAAATCCAAGTTTCCTGAAAGAGTAGTCAAGAAATGGCAAAAGCTGTGAGAGATATGCACTGAAATGGAAGTTTCTTCCTCAGGATGAGGACTAATAGCAAATTACTGGCAGTGAAGGTTAATTGCTGTTATTTATTAAAAAAAAAAGTAGGGAAAGTCAGAGATTACCACTTGCCATGCTTTTCATGGGAAATACAGCATCCGTTTTAGTAATTTACAATTATTTAATTTCAGCCTTCTCAATTGTTAGTATTTATATTTGTAATGAAGGTGGATTTGGACTGTAAGTTACTGCGACAGTTCACCAGCTTTCATGGGATATGCTGAGCACAGCACTACTCTGCAACATTTTTTTATGTTAGTGTAATATGTAGTAGTCCAGCTGAAGGTAAAAATTAAAAGGGGATTTCTCTCATTCCAAAAGAGGCTGCAAACAAATGGTTTTATTTGTGAGTACAAGCACAAAGAAGTTAAATTATTGTCATATATGGAATGCAAAGCCTATGTTTTTTGACATACAGATGATCTACTCAACACCTGGTCTACTGACACCTGATGAGAGGCGCCTTTCTCAGAGGGGAAAGAGAGTTCCAGCATAGGAGCTGGTGGGGCTCATTAACAGAGATTTAAACTAGCTTGGAAGGGGGAAAGAGGCAAAATGAGGATCACCAGTGATGAGTGACAGGATGGTGTGCCAAAACTTGAGGGAACAAGCACTAATAGGATTCCTTAATTTGCTTCACAAGGTGTTGGCCACAAAACATCACCCCTGAAATGTTTCTACACCAATGACACAACATGAGAAACAAACAAGAGAAGCTCAAAGCTTCAGCCCAGTCCCAGAGATTTGATGTGACTGGCCTAAGTGAAACCTGACAGAAAGAATCCTGTGGCTGGATTGCCCTGTTGGACAGTTACAGGCTCTTCAGGAGGGACAGGCAGGGCAGAAGAGGCAGAGGGGTGGCACTGTATGTAATGCAAGGGTTGCAGTGTATGGAACTCACAGTTGGCGATGGCACAGTTGAGAGCCTCTGGGTAAGAACCAAGGGGCAAACAAATAATGAGGATGTCATCCTTGGAGTCCACAGACCTCCCAGCCAGGCCCATGACACCGACAAATTACTCCTCGAGAAACTAAGGGACCCTTCAAAGTTAGTTGTCCTGGCCCTCATGGGGGACTTCAACTTGCCAGAAATCAACTGGGAGCATCACACAGCTGGTACAACCTGGGCCAGAAGATTCCTAAAAAACTGGATGACAACTTTATGGAACAGGTCCTAAGCAAGGGAGCCAACTCAGAAAGCTGCTCTCCTTGATCTGCTGCTTGTGAACAGAGTGGATCTCATGAGCAAAGTGGAGATTGGCTACAGCAACCATGAAGGAATCAAGTTTAAAATTTCTCTTGACAGGAGGAAAAGTGCCAGCAAAACCTCAACTCTGGACATGAGGAGAGAGGAGACTTCAGGCTGCTCAGGAAAATGTTTTTGAAGGTGCTAAGGTACATCGGTGCTGGCTACTTTTCAAACATAACCTCCTCAGAACACAGGAATAGGCAACTCCCAAATATCGGAAGTCAAGCAGGCAACCCAGAAGGCCAGCTTGGTTGAGCAGGGATCTGATTTTGTAAATAAGGCAAAAAAGGAAGGTGTATGTCTAGCAGAAGCAAGGTCAAGTGACATGGGAAGAATTCAGAGATGCTGCTTGCCACTGTAGGGAGAAAATTTGTGAGGCCAAAGCTCAAGAGGAGTTGAAGCTGGCCAGAAATGTGGAGGACAATAAGAAGAGTTTTTTCAAATACATTAATGGCAATAAGCAGTACTGAAATATCATCAGTCCATTATAAGATGAGGATGGTCACCTCACAAACAAGGACAGAGACAAGCCAGAGGTGCTTAACATTTTCTTTACCTCTGTCTTCAACACCTGTAATGGACCAAGGGGGCCTCAGTGCCCTGAACTGGAGGACCATGACTATGAAAATGATTAACTCCCAACCGGCCTATGGGGTCTGATGGCATTCACCCCAGGATCCACAAAGCTGCTGTCATCACAAAACCTCTCTTGATGATTTTTTAGTGGTCTTGGGAATCCAGAGAGGTCCTGTCTGACTGGAAGCTGGTGAACGTTGTCCCAGTTTTCAAGAACAAGGACCCTGGAAACTACAGGCTGTCGGTCTCATTTCAGTACTCAGCAGAATCATAGAAAACATTATTCTGGGAGATGCTGAAAAATCCCTGAAAGACAACGTAGTCACTGGTCACAGCCAGCTGGGCTTCATGAGAGGAAAGTTCTGCTTATCAAACCTGATTTCTTCATATGACAAGCTAACCTCCCTAGCTGATCAAGGGAAACCAGGTGATGTAATCTTTTTGGATTTCAGTAAAGCTTTCCATATTGTCTCTCACAGGATCCTTCTGCACAAAATGTCCAGCACACAGCTGGATGAGTATATAAGCATATAAATATACACCTGTAGGAATAAAGCACATTCCTCAGGTAATTCAGCTAAAATTAAAAAGCACCGTTAGAAAGCATAAGACAGCTCACAAGTGAGCTGACAGCCCCAAGGGAGAGGAATGTTCTCGCTTTCCCATGCTGAGGTATGAAAAACACAGATAACGCCACTATGTGAAACTAGCTAGTAAACACCACCTGCAGTGTGTCAGTTAGAAAAGCAGCTTTCTTAGAATAGACTGAAAAACAAGCAGGGTAATAAACATACAGTGCACAACTGTATAACAATCGCACAAACTTCTAATAGAGTGATTCGGTGTGACTGCAGCATCACAGGGTCCGTGTCCTTACCCTTTACTGCAAACACCTTCATATTTACATAAAATACACATATTTATACAAAGACGTGTTTGTAAAATACTACAACATCACACATACAGCCAAACATTCTGTTTATTATCTATTCTGCTCTCTGTGAGGAATTATTCTACATCAGTCTGTAACAAACTGAAAAACAGGGTATTGGGATTTAAATTTTAAGCACTATAATGCAAGGATTCAAATTTTCCTCTTTTGTATGTCAGGTTTAGTCAATCTAAGTAACGCCAGCTTTAGTCTGAAGAAATGCCAAAACATAATGAACACAACACACCAAGATGAAGTATGCAGCTGCTGGCAGCTCTAGTTTGGTGGTTTGTCACAAATCTTTACAACACTACAGTGAGCGCTTCAGTTTTGGCTACAGGCCAGTAAATATGGGCAGTAAGCTATGGGTCCAATCTAGATACTCAAGAATTTGTGTCCAACACCTTTCTCCCTACCATTAACACCATTTACCAGCATGCCACCATGCCATCAGAACCTCACCTTTCTTCAACCATATGAAAGAAGAGAACTCAGTTTTTTATTTCATATTTCTAAAAAAAATCTACAGGGAAAATAAAACTTCAAATGCAATCAACTGGATGCATGATCACTTTCTCCATGGACTGCCTAAAGGATTCAAATGCATGCAAGACAGTAACATTGTGAAAACAGCTGCCAGGAAAAATCACAGAACTGAAAAAAAATTTGACAAATCTCCAAGGGTAAGACCTGAGGAAGGGTTGCAAAGACTTCTTACACTGCAGAAGGCCACTGAATCTCCATCACTTCAGAGTCTTACAACACAAATAAAAAGATCCTTCACTATGTCTTCTCAACTGAACTTGTTAGATGTGTTCAATGTGTCCAACTTTACTGATTCTGCCACTTTTACTGTAAGCAAGTTTGATCCATAACTTTTTTTCTTCTCCCACAGGAGGAAAATCAGGAGTTACAAGAAATCGGATTTTTTTTTACAGAATTAAAATGGTGTACTTCTATCCGTCCTGATTCTCCATATGATTAATTTTTAACTAACATAATTGAATAATTAAATATTTGTCTCTGTAGTAACAATAAAGAGTACTACGCTAACTACTCACTCTGTAGTCACACAATGTTCATAAAATAGCTGCACACAAGTTCAGTTTGTAATACATGCAAAGTGAGCAGGCAGACAAGTGCAAACAAAAACAATGCTCAAGATCATAAACCAGCCCACTGTGAAATTCTCCTTAATTATACACAAAATGCAGTTCTTGGATCTTCACATCATGCAACCCATTGAGAGCATAATGTTGGGATCATTCAAATTCCACTGCTCCTTGAATTTATATTTTGTGTTCTGAGAAAGGACATAAACCAAGTTATTAGGTGAACAGCACATTTGCTATCATACTGAGATATTTAACTAAATTTCTTGACATACAAACATTGTTCTTCATAACAGAAAGGTAGAAATGCCTAAGTGGAAAAAAATAGTAATACCCAGAAGCCACTGTGATGCGCTTATAATATTTAACACATGCTATGTTAAAAAAAAGTGTCACGCATCACACCTATTAAGATCAAATCATCATTAATTTGGAAATGTTAACTGAACAAGTAATGCCTTGACTTGCATAGTAGATAACCCTGCAGAAACCATTTGCATTAGACAGGAAATACCCTATTTAGCAGGGAGCATGCCTATCCAGGCTGCATACAGGAGGTTCAAAAAAGAGGTCTCCTTGTGCTCCCAGCCATCCCCTGCAGTTTCACATTAACCCGTACCATTCCAGATTCTGACTCTGGACTACAACCTCCCAGTGCATCTCTTGTGCTAACAGAATGCACCCAGACATTTCCTATCAAGTTGTGGATGTTTCCCACTCTGCCCCTTTGCTGGTTGTTAACAGGTTGGGAGAAACAGGGGGAACAGATGGAGGCAAGTCAGAATGTTGGATGCTATTGCCTCTGGAGCCTCCACTCCACTTCAGGCTGAAGTGCTGTCTCCCAGGCTGCAGCACAGACATTGTCACAGGCAATGTTTGCCACTGGCTCTGTCCCCAGTTTGTGAGCTAGACTGGTGCCCTGTTGCTGCTGCTCACAACACATGCATTCAAGACTCAGAAAAGGAGGTAGTTGAGGGATGTGCTCCTTACCCTTCCATCCCCAAGTAATAGGGAACAATAGCCCCTTCCACACTTAACCGAACAGAGCAGTCAACCGACTGGCAACTTTTACCCAGTCAGGCCATTCAAAAAAACCCAAACAAAACCAATAAACAAGTATGTCCTGTTCCAGCTGTATTTCCTTCTAACAACATCCATCCAGACTCTAGGACTAACCACAGTCAAATACCCAGGCCATTTCACAACTGCAACGGAGCCAAGCACAAATCCTGAACTTTCTGTAACTCCAGTTGAAAAACAGACCAGTAGAGTTCAGAATTTAGATAAAACCTGAGAGTGTCTGCAAACTATAGACTGAAGACCTGTTTATCCAGTTACCTATTATAGTGAAACCCTATTCACCTTCTCCTCGGCTTTCTCATTCTGTTTTCCACTTAGACTACCTTCTCTTGGGTTTCTTAGCTTTCTTCTTGCTGATGGTTATTCCCAAGCACCACAACTCTGAGCACCACTGTTCACAGCTTACCATGTATGCCAGGATGATAAGCCAGACAGATCTCTTCACAGCAGCAAACACATTCCCCAGATAGCATGGAGAATAGCTTCTCTTGGCTAAAAGTTGTGTTTATGGCGTCAATACTCCTACAGTCTCAATAAGTTAAAGTCTGCCATGTTTTGAAATTATCACATGGCTACATGCAGCCAGCCTAGAAAGTCTGCTTCCTTAGCAGATGTCTAGGAGACACCTTAGAATGACCAATCCATTTCCAGCTGGGGGAAGAAAAGAAGAAAGAAGCTATTTAGTCTGCCCTGCTTCTTGCTATAGAAATTGTGCTTCATCTTCCCTTCAACCTCCTCCATTTGTTTATACTCATCAAAAAAAATTTATGTTGCCAAGGCTACTTTCACACTAAAAGACCCAGAAGCTTACTAAAACAAAAGTCTACACAGGACTCTTTACCACATGAAATGCTGTCTGCATCATACTGCACTCAGAGACTCATCCCAGGAGAAAAGCCACTAAAAGATAAGGTCCAAGAAATATTTTTTCCTACATTTTTTCACAGTATTTTTAGGACAGTTTTAAGCCTTTTTTTTTTTTTCTCTTTTCCACATCCCTATCCCCCTCTCTTTTTTTTCCCCTTTTCCACATTCTTGCCCCCCTCCCCCCCTATTTTTTCCTACTAATCTTTTAGTAGTACAATTAAATGAATCGCATTCTAAAATTCAAGGGTAGGAAACTGGGAGCTGCTTGAAGCAGATAGATTTTACATGGGTTTACTTCCTAATCCAGTAGTCCTCTTCTGTTTTAACACCCAAAATAATTTATATTTACAACTGGCTCCCTTCTCCAATAATTACATAGAAATGATTCTTACAAAAAAGAGTAGTAAGTCCAGACAAGACAGAACAGCTTCTTTGTTTCCTTGTCGTGGTCTTAAGTAGCCAGAGTTTTTTATTAGCTGGAGGGGGCTAGGAGAGAGGCTTCTTTAAGAAGCTGCTGGAGTTCTTCTCTGCTCTAAGCTAGCTCAAGGTCGACTGCTAATACCTCTGTGATAACATATTTAAGAAGGAGAATTAAAAAAAAAGCTAGGCAGAACATGATGGCGGCTTAAGAGACAGGAGGGTGGGCAGTTTGATTAACACCAAGGTCGGAGAGAGGAGAAAGAGAAGATTCCTTAAACACTGGAATAGGGTCCCAGCAATCTGTGAGGATCCATAGGGGCAAAGATTCTTTTTTTCCCTGTGAACTCATGGAAAGATTGGAAGACTCCACACCGGAACAGAGAAGTGCTGGAAAAGAGAGGATGTGATCCTGTGGGACTTTGATGTCTGTGTCTGGAGCAGAGGGGCCTNGGGTTTTTTTCGCTTCTCTGAGAAATTTTAGATCTATGTGTGGGCTCTCGGCTTTTAACCAGAGTCAAACCATGACAATCTAGTAGCTCTCAATCTCCCAAAACTAAGACGGTGCACACGATGGATTAGATGTTTTGTCTTTAAACCTTTAGAAAATACTACCAAAAACTTAAGGGATGAACAGGTAAGACAATGCCAGAACAATACACCTGACCAAAGTAAAACTACATAGCAGATGACACCCAGTAGGACAAGAGTGTGAATTCTTTTACTCCTACTTCCACAGGATTCTCACCTGGGCAGGGAGAAAAAGGAGGGAAAAGCACTTAAGGAGAAGAGTTTCCAGCAGACACACCCTCCCAGTAAAAGTATGAAGTTACTACTTAAACTTTCAAGAACCAGCAGTGAAAATACACATCTACAGATTGGAATCCACTAAAGTGATGAAGCACAGTTGCCTACTGAGCATTTGAGGGAAATAAGCTTCATCCCTTCTAAGGCACTTTAGCAGTATTTGCTGTGGTTTATCTTCTTTCCTCATACATATATGAGAGTTGTCAAAAGTTTGCAACTAATGCTTAATTTTAAAAAACTCAATCTAAGTTTGTGTCATTTCTTTAAAGGAATCCAAGCAAATATCAGGGAAAACAGTCCTGATCCTTTCAGTTTTTAGGTTTTAAAAAAGGTAAGAGGCAATATTATGCAATTGAAGTGTAACACTTTCTATACAAGTAATAAGCACTTTGCAATTAATATCTGTCTTTTAATTGGACATAAGTAGTCAGTAATTCATAAGTAGTTAATACACTGGACTTAAGGAAATTAAAAAAAAACTACAAAAAAATCATTATTTAGGACAAAATATGAGTGTTTGAAAACTATGCCCTTCACTGGCTAGGAGACTGGACATGAACAATTAAGTGGAAGGCATTCAACCCAAAAACTACGTCTGTTCCCACAAGACCCCTGGCAGCACCATCAGTGTCCCACATTTGAGCATGCACACATTGACTGTAGCTCAGAAATTCAGTTTGCAAACAAAAGACCCCCCTCTCTTTATTGAGACCCACATGCTCCTTTCCCCCCGACAGACGACCAAAAGTTTTTTAATTAAATCATAATTAGAGCATCCAGAAGCCTTACTTTCCCAGGGGAAGGTGAAAAAAAAAAAATCCATTTACTGTGCCCATTCAGCTGTTGGTGTCTGTCGAGGCTGCCATTGAGGACATCAATTAATGCCACCTACGGCAGCTTTCATGAAGAGGCTGTTTGTTCCGTAGGAACTAGACATCTGCAAAGTTATGCTAAAATGTAAGTGACCAAACACCCCACAGTCATAATGTTTAAGACACCACCACATATATACATGAAGCCAGCAAGTGGCATTCCCCAGTCATGCAGAGCTACGACAAATTAGAGTCTGCTTACCCTTGGAGTCCCCAAACACTGCTAAATCCCTTTAATAGCAAAAGAACAAATAACCAATATAAAAAAAATCAGTATGTCTGATCAGGTTTTTTTCCAGATTAAAACTGTGCTTATATAACAGATGTAACTGTCATACTATTTTTTTATTTAACAAAGCTTCATGATAAATTTAATAGAAAAAAAAATTAAGTAAGCACTGGCACATAGCTGACACCATTTACAAAATTACAGCAATCATTTCTTCTCCCCACAAATTTTTTTTAGATATACACTGTCTATACTTAAAGAGTTAGCTGTGTATCTAAACTGGTATAGTTACACTAGCATATTTTCCCTTCTAGGGACAAAGTTACACCGTAGCATAGAAGTCTTTTACTGGTTCAGATTTTCCCAGAAGGAAATAAAAGCAAACCGTGAGAATACAAACCATTTTACAACTGCAATTGTGTTCTAAAAAAGCCATGTCAGCAAAATTAACTAACTACCTATGGCTCAAATTATTATCCCCATATAAAACCCAGCATGTAGACTAGGTCTGGGAGCAAACTTCAGCTCCACATGGCAGTGCACCTACTGAGGAAGGCAATCTATTACACATCCAGATCATCACACTGCTTTGCTGCAAAGTCACAGTGAGGTAATTGGAAAAGTCTGAATAACCTCTAGTGAAGCAATTCAAACATCTCCAGGCATAGTCATCAGTGGGGATGACAACATAAGGCCTCTGACATACATTCTATTTTTAATTTTTTTTTTTGTAATGCTTAATCATCAAGCACCTCACAAGCCAGGAAAGATCACATGATTCGTGTTTCAGCTTGCTGCCACAGACCTGCACATTTATAGCATTAAAACTAGTGTGGCACAGCACTAAAAAAAAGTTTCAGTGGCATATGTTTCAAGTGACTGGATTACTCAAACAGTGAGGTCGGAAACAAATATCTAGGCCATCACAAATAAAGTACTGATAAAGCATTCAGGATATGTCTTCAAATGTTCCCTTCCTTTTAACATGTTATGCCACTTTAATGATCCTAGTATCCAAGTCTCTGAATCACAAATACTGGTTAAAATCCCTTAAGCCTACCTAAGAGAAGTTTTCTCAAGATCAAAACATGATAATGCTGGGTTGTAATCTCGCATACGGGCTCTGAGAAGAGATGATGCTTTATCTTGGGAATGGTGAATCCCTCTTCTCTGCAATGGGTATACTTCAATGGTATATATTGAAGGAATGGTATATTTCAAGCTCTGTCCTACAGCTGGTGACCCAGCACAACTATAAGACAGTATCACTTTAAATTTATCCACATGGTTATGCCAAACGAAAATCTGGTGAGTGAAACTGGAAAATGAGTAGCATCATCCCAGCAAAAAAAAACACCAAAAAAAAAAACCAGTATGCATTCAACACTACAAGTCTCCATGTAGAGATTTAATGAAGCGAAACATACCTCCA
>WEIV01021748.1:56357-105120 GCA_013390005.1 Calyptomena viridis | reverse complement strand
CCGGCGCTTCCCCCGCCCGGCAGCGCCCGGGGGCCGGCGGGGACAACGTCCCTCCCCCCGGGACTCCTCCGCTGAGCCTCCGCAGCTGGGCAACAACTTTGCTCATCCGGTCCTGAAAGCAGCTCTGAATATAAATGAACATCTCGGGTAATATTTATTACATTTCAGAGACCGTCCTCGAGCCAGAAATGCAGCTTAGCCAGCTGCCCTTTAAAACCACGCTCTTGGATAACGGCAAACTACCCAGCTCACCATTCTTCCCATTTTAATTCTAGCACGAGGTTTGCTTGGTCAATTTGTTGTAGTTTTGAGTGATTCTAAAACTCTGGAAATGTAAGGATTTAGCATTTTAAAACACTGAAATGCATTTGGAAGAAAATCACTATTTCTAGCTAGGACTTTCTGTGCCAAATGTATGTTAATGGAAACATTTGAAGTTTAAATTAAAATGTGTTAGCAAATCTGCCAGGAGATTTTTTAGCAAAATATTGTCTGTAAATTTGAAAACTTGTTCAGGATACCTTTCTTTTTTTTCTTTTTTTCTGTTTGAAATGAAGGAAATAGGAAACTCAGTTATAAGGTTACAAACATAACCTCAGAAAACATTATACAAATGCCAGTTACTATCAAGCTATTTTCTACAGTCTTCTAATTCAAAAAAACCCCAAACAAACCTTCCAGTACTTCTGTCCTTCATGTGAGTTAAAATTATCTCCTAGATATTTCTATTCAGATGCCATATAAAACAATATTAGCTGATTTGGGTCAGTAGTTTAGAAGGAAAAACTGGAATTTTTTGATGTTGGAGTAACATTGATTGCACAAACACAGTTGAACAAGGCTTGATCAAAGGCATGTGGGAGCATAACGAGGGAGGGAACAGATTTTGTTGCTACTGAAGAAATCTCACTGCATATAGTCACTGCAAATGAAAGTGGCCATGCCAACATTTGGTGGTTCATCACAAGCAACTGGATTAAAATCACTTCTGCTCGAATAGAAGGTTTGGAGCAGAACAAACCTCCTTACAAAACACTCTTGGCTACTTCTGTGACTCTTTCCTCCTCTCCTTTTTCAGCTGGGCAAATAACATACATGCTCTGTGTTTCAGGAAAGAAATTCCTAAAAACTAATGGAAATCTAAGCAAAATCTTTGGTGCAAAAATCCCTGTCCATTTTCTCCCCCAAAATACCTTTCCCCAAACCCCAAATCTTATTACTCCGATCCACTTAATGCAGGGATTAAAATTGCTTTTCTAAAATCACTGCTATTCCTGACTAGAATTTGTCATGATGAGTTGCATCAGTTTTCAGGAAGACCTAAGGAAAGCAACAGACATGATTTTCCTCAGTGAATTTTTCCTACTATATAAATGTTTAGTTTGATAGACTGTAGGGCCTGAGCACAATTCTGTTCACTGTAGATAAATGGGCTTCTTAGAATTTTCCTTCGTATTAGTAAGATATGCAGACATGGAAACTTCTTGTTATTTGAGCTATAAATCCCTGTCACCTCCATATGCAGAAATCAAAATGTCTTCACAAAGCTCAGAACTAAGTCTCAGTCTATACCCACTGTGAGATAATGGAGCTCTGCACAGGTACCAGCTCCAGCCTTGATCCTTTATTTGGAAGCTGTCGTGTTAGATGGTGGTTTCCACTAAGAATCGAATCACAAATCCCTAAAGTTAGACCAATTGTTGGGCAACAAAAAATATACTATTGCTGTGTTTCATCTGTTTGTATATTTAATTCTATTTATAGTCTCAGCAACCAGGCCACAAATTGCATAATTATTTAGCTACCAGGCAAACACTCAGCTTGTCACCATGCAAAGGAATTTGTGTTAACGTCCTGGTTACAGGTTACTCCTTTGTTCCTCTTTGTGCCATCCCTCCTCACCACTTCCTTGGCATGGTGGCAGAAGAGGGGCCTAATTTGGAGCTGTGTTTTCTGCTTTGGGAGCAGCAGGAAGGCACTGAAAGGGAAGATTTAAATTCCTTTGGTGCCTAGCCTGCAGTGACCCGAGGTTGGTATGAGTGCTTACCCCTGCTCTCCACAGTCCTGGCAAGGCTTCCCACTGGCCTTGCACTGCCCACTGTTCCCTTGCACCCAGAAGTGCTGCAGATTCACAAGATGCTGCAGGAGGAATGGGTCTCAGTCTTGCCAGGAGTGATGAAAAATACATAGGAGTCCTCTTTGCATTAAATAGTAGTGTTCTTCATGTGACTCAGCAGTGATTTCTGAGAACAACTAAAGAGCTATGATTAGCCTTAGCTAAAACCTTGCAACGTCCTCCGTGCCTTTAGAAAGCCTTGCACCCTGGAGATGAGTGGCATGTATGACAGGAAAACAAAGGGGGGAAATCCCAAGAGGAGATTCTGCAATATGTGGAAAGGCTAATTTAGATGTAAAATTAAAAAAAACACATGGTTTCTCTTGCAGCAAAACCCTCACTTGAATAAGCTCAATAGGAGCAAAATTATTGTCCGAGTTTTTGAGCATAAATGGTGGCAGAGGTGGAAGGCAGACAGCTAAGCAGCTGAAAGAAGTTTCTTAGCCTATTCAAATGGAGAAATTAATCTGTGTAAACTGAACAGAATTGAGTTTGTTTGTGTCACCTACTGTTTTAGTGTGTGTTCCACGTTCTTTATTATATTCAAAGTCCTCTGGAATAAGGTCATATGACTGTCCTGATACTCTCATAAAATCAGCCGTGATTCATCACAAAGTACTCTAATCAGAAAGAAAATGAGCAAAAGTAATCAATAATCAAAACTGAATAGGAAATACTGAATTTATATAATCTTACAGTAAGCATTAGCCATATTTTTCCATAAGGTCAATTGCGATGAATATCTTCAGTGAGCAGAATCCAGAGCTCAAAACCTTGTGACTCAGCACTTCTGCTGAATGTCAGCAACTAAATTCTGAATCAAAGAAGCAGCTTTACTCACCAGCTCATCAATATAGTGCCAATTAGAACTGCAGCCTCAGTGTCTGTGAGAGACAGCATGGCCCAGTGAAGAGGGAAATAACCATGCTGGACTCCCTCCTGTGTCTGCCACTGGTGTCTTCTGTGAGCTGAACTCACCTGTGCCTCTGTTCATCTCTCAAAACCAGAGATGCCCTGTAAAGGACAGATCAGAAGAATGTAATCACTTAGCACTGTCAGGATAAATGCATCACATAAATGCATCAGAATGCACTTCCTGACTTCTTTATTTTCAGACTTTAAATATTAAAAATAATGAGCACACTGTTACTTATTTTACCTTGCCATTTTTCACTATGTTTTTTTGTCTTTTTGTAGAAGTCTTCAAGGTGGCTTGTTGACTCCATGATACATATCAGTTGGCTATTTCATGAGATATAGTAACAACAAGTTTAAGAGTAATTGCTGTGATTTCTAGAACAGTGTTTTGAATTCTTAGATGTTATTAAAATTAATAGAAGTTCAGTGTTCAAACTCACCTGATATCTCTGCTTTAAAGAGAGGTTTGTACTTAATGGGAATTCTGTCCTAGATGGAAGGAAGACAGAATCATGGTTAACTGTTGAACAGTCCGTACAGACTCATTAACCACAGCCATAGGAAGTCCTAAGTGATTTTCTACTAAATGCATTTATTTATATAATGCAAAGAGAGTAGGCAGAATTTTCAAAAAGTTTTCCAAAAGCTGCTGTTAATAACGTGAACTAAAACAAGGCACAGAAAATAGGGAGACATTCAGTTTTGGATAGAAATAATTCAGGCTTGAGTATATCATGTGTTAAAAGCCTCAGCCAGAAGTAATTTTAAAGAATAATTTTTAAAAAGTCTGTTCTTTCCTATAAAAATGAAGCTTACTGTAATCAACTTGCTTCAATAGGTGGCAATGGCTAATTACCAGTTCTAAGCTGTCAAAGGAATGAAGAAACAAATCCAATTTAATTCTTCATGTTTGCTTTCTCTGGAGGAGGGGCTGAGTGACCCTACAGTTCAGCTAAAACCTAGCAATCCTAAAATAGAGGAAAAGAATAATATGTTTAGAGACATTTCATTTGTATATTTGGCCAGTCCAACTCTTTGCATTTGGGCCCTTGTAATGATTCTATCTTATAAGGAGTTCAGCTGTCCCACAGGATTAAATAATATGCACAAGTTCCATTTCTTCAGGGAAACTGTTGGACTGTCGTTCTTTTCCTGGATGAGTTTTAGTACTTTGGCCATGAA
The DNA here is from genome assembly GCA_013390005.1 of Calyptomena viridis. NCBI lineage: Eukaryota > Metazoa > Chordata > Aves > Passeriformes > Eurylaimidae > Calyptomena > Calyptomena viridis. The sequence goes on along the minus strand of WEIV01021748.1, from coordinate 100,904 downwards.
CTTGGAAAAGCCCCCAAAACTGAATAGTTTGAATGATGCTCTCTGAAGACATAAACATGTCTCTAAAATATGTGATAAAAGGGGCAAAGACTAATAGCAGCCATATATGGAAAATAACAGTATAATGGAAATAATGATGCACTGAATGATTGATTGCTGGGCAAAACTCCAGTTCAGTTAATAGATTTAAGGCCATAGACTCTTTGAAGGGCCAGGAAAAAAGACCTGAGGCCTGTTCAGGCAGAAGAGCCCAAATAGGCCATGAGATCTGAAACCCACTCCTGCAAAAAGTGACAAAACAGAAAACGGTGTCAGGGTGCAAAGCAGAGTCACCATGTGTCCTTTGGCACAGCCTGAATTGTGAGGGACAATAATTTCCCAGGCAGAATTAACAAAAATATCATGACTGAGTTTCTTCTAATGCCAGGGTTATCCTATTACAGCCATACTGTTAAATGCTTGCAAATACCTTTTAGGCTATTGGAAGACTATAGTTCCGAGATTAAAATATATAAAAATATTTTCTACCTCTTAATTTTCCATTGTTTTTTGAAATTTTCGAAATTTTCTGTTAAAAAATAGGTTCACATAAAATTTGAGAGACAGACTTTTTATCAAAAAATTAGAAAGGCAAGATTGAATATCCTGGTCAATTGTATAATTCACACCTCATTTAATATCTGCCACAACAAATTACAGTCTTTGACTAGCAGCCCTACAGCAGTATTTGAAACTTCCATTAGATGGCTTTATACTTTGCTTTGGAGACCAAAGACATTTTGCTGTGCTATTTTTAAGTCAGCCTAGAATTTGATCTACAGTGCAGAATACTAACAATCTCCCTGAACTGCCTGCTGTAGATCAGTTTTTAGTTCCACTTGAAAAGCAATCAAATAAACATGAAAAGAGTAACTTGGTAGAGCTGCTGTTTCCCCTTTTCATGTCCTCAGTTTAAGAGACAGGATTCTGAGCCTACGTGTACTGTTAGCAGGTACTGTAGCTGACAGACATTTGCCAGAAATACCTCAGTGGGCACAAGTGCTTTCTGTTTCTGACCTTGCACCTACAGTAAATGGCACACAAGAACATATGGAATGTCCTGATGAGTCAGACCACGATCCCTCAGCCCTGTGTCCCACCTCTGAGAGAGGTGGGGGATGCTCTGTGGGAGAGCACACGTCCCTGACCAAAATCTGCAGACTTTGTACTTTCCTAAATCCACAGTGGTAGAATGTGGGATGTTAGAGGGCACATTGCTGCCCAGCCCTTTAGCAAATGTGTTCCAAACCATCCACCTTTTGCTCACTCAATGTCGTGGAATCCTTCTGGATTTCCTTCTTATCAGTACAGCGTCTGAATACCCAAAAGAGCTTGTTTTGTGCAGTCTTGAAGATTTCTCTATTCATTCTCTTCTCTGGGTCAGTAATGGTGATGAATAAAAATTGATCCCTAGTATACTCTGCTACTGAGCTCTTTCCTACCAAGCCTTATTCTTTGCTTCCAGTCTCTTAATCTATTTTCATTCCATGGAAAAACCTTTCTTCCAGAAGTGTGTAACCTGTTTGCTTTTGGCAGAACATGTGACCATCACACTTCATTCGTACCCATGAAGGTCTTTCCAGAGACTTGCTGCACAGAGCACAGATGTTCTGAGCTGCAGGCAGCTGGGGACCTGCTCTTGGCCTTCTTTATTTCAACTCGTTCTCAACACAGATTCATTGCCAGACAATCATCCCCTCTCAGAGCTGCACCATTCTACACTATATTAATTAGTCATCTGTAAGACCTTAAAGCCAAATGGATACAGTCACTAGTGCCCAGAACATTTATAATCCACAGCTCTGGTTCTACTTAAAGAAATCTTCTCAGGCCAGTTCAAAAATGAGTTTTAATAAGTAGGTCTAATAATATCAAATCTGGCATAAGATATGTTACCCCAGTGTACGTCACAGCTGTTTTACTCTCCTAAGAACATCCCTTACTAGTTTATGTGATGAACTGTGGTTCACAGCTTACTCTCATACCTTCATGACTCTCTCAAAATTCCACTAAGGACTGGTGTGCTCTGACATTAACAGAAACTGTGACATTGATTTCTCTGAAAGGTTGTTCAGGCCTTTACTTCTCTAAGATTATTACCCATAGTCAAAAAAGTGTTTGATTTTTTAATTATTTCTATTTTAGTAAGTCAATGACATGGTACTGTATCTCACATACACAGTGACTTTTCTGTTCATTTTAGGTATGGAGGGTTACTGTGTATCTATGTGTTTTCTTTTAAACAGATTCATTAAGCACCTGAAATGGATTATGACCAGGTTAACGGATCAAGTCCTGGAAAGAAACTATACTCTGAAATGTAGAGGTGGAAATAAGGACAAGAGAACAACAAGAAGAGTTGTCATCAGACCTTGTCAGTTGTGACTGCTCTTCACGGTCTTTGCCTCTTGAGGGTGCACTAACTGCAGTGATTCATGCACCATACTGGGCTTCCATAGGTAATTCTGGGATGGACTGTATGAGAAATAAGATAAACCATGTTCCATTATAACAGAAAATCAAGGTGTTACTCAGATTTGGTAAACTTTTGAATAAATATGTCACCCAAATGGACATGCTCTACATTTAGCTTAAGCAAGTTTTATAATCACACATTGAAAACTTTACCAGCCAGTAGTTCAAAGGCAGCGCTTTCTCAGGGGAAAATATGCAGGAGTGACTGCAAGGAGGTTCTGTTCAGGGAGTATTACGGCAAGAACTGTGCTAGTGAGATATTTTATTTAAAATGTGAGTTTTGAAATAGATCAGAGAGTGTATTTTATATAAGTCAGGTGGATTCATTATATAACACAGGATACTTGGCAGATTGTTTAAGCTTATGTTCCTATGTACAGATGTGAAAGCAATACAATAAAGACTGACCTTTTCCATGAAAAATTAAGGAGTTATATTGGAGTTGTTCTTTATCAATTTGGACAGAAAATAATTAAAATGTGCTTTCTAGGAAATTTTAGTTTCCCTACAGATTCCTCAAGTAGATTGCTCACATGCCCAGCATGTAGGAAATCCTTCTCATTTAACAACAATCAGACCTGAACTGAAACATCAGGAACTGTGGTGGGGGAACCCGTACATTACTGAGGGCAGGTATTGGACTGGTTTTGGTTTTGGTTTTTAGGAAAGTGTGAATTTAGTAACTGTGTAGTTGTTTAGCCAAGCTGATGTATCAGGAACATTTCAGATAAAGCAGAATTGAAAACAATTCTCCTGGCACTCTCTGCATGATGTCTGTCCCAAAGGAGGTTTGTGTTTACCATCTGCTCCACCTCAGGCTTCCCAATCCAGACAGATGGTGTCAGGAGCCTCTTGACAGCCAGTATGAGGGAACAAGAGAGTGATGGTTTAGATCTCCTGTGAAACAATGACAAAGAAACTTCCCTATTAAAATTTTTTTTCCCGATACCAGTGTGTTGCACTCAAATGGCATTTTTTAGCTCCTAGGCAGTACAAACTAGCTCCCAGTTCCCAAAATTCTGTGCCCCAAATACAATTTTCAGCTGCTTCTGCAAGAGAGGAAGCACTGGCATTGAACCAAGTAGATTTTTCTCAAAGACACGTTTCATCAGATGCAGTTTGGGACCTCAAAACACTGACAAGTGCTTTGTTCCATACAATCCCTGGCTGGCAATTCAGGAAGGAAGTCACTTAGGGCACAGTATTCTAACACGTGAAGATACATTTAGGGACCTAATTTCCCATTTAGGTACCTATAGAAAGAATAACCAAGTTTTAAAACTTGCCAAGCTCGTGTTCCCATGTGTGTTTGGTGCTAACACAGGAAAGGCTGAATTTTGCTACTGAAGGGGGCATTCCTTCTGCCTGTGTAACGAGAAATTCTTACTGGTCATTGAGATGGCTTCACTAATTTTCCAGGGTCACACATATGCCTTTTCATGAACACAGTTCAGTTTGTCATTGTTGGTACTTGCTGCAGTATCTAGTAGTCTGTAATAATTTCCCTGCAGTGGGTTTATGCCACACAGTGCACAGATAAAGCAATAAAAATTCCACCAAGTAAATCACTTTGGAGATTCTGAATCTTAGATCAAGATTTCTGATTTCTCAGAAGAGCTAAGCTTCATATATTTAAAGGATGGGGAGAGTGCTACAGGATCTGACTACCATCATAACACAATCCTTGGCATTTTAACAAGGCTTCTTTGACAACAAAAAGAAATTGGCATAAAGAGAGCAGCATTTTTGTCATCCTAAAAGATTTTTAGAACACAGATTTGATCAGAACAACTTCTTTCAGAGTAGCCAGTGAATTCAGTCTCTATACACCAAGGCACGCTTTTGACAAAAGCATTTTGGAGAAGCTTCTTTGTGCCACAAGAATATCCAGACTTTGAACCATGATTAATTTTAGAACTTTTAACTGCAAAGGTTTAGAAAGGATGAAAAAACCTTTTTGCTTTTTTATTAGCAGGCAGCCTCAGTCAGCACTTTTGTATCCTCTAATCCTGAACCTACAGTCTGTCCGTTGGCATTGTAAGATCCCGTTGCGTGTTAAGAAAGAATTATTTCTCCATTTCCAGACCACTGAACTGCTAAGTGCCAGCAGGACCAACCTGTCTCCCTTGTACATGGTGCTTTCCATTAACCTGCAATATGAAGCCCTGAGCCTGTCATTTTGTCAGAAGCCAGAAGTGGTTTCATAGTGTTTCCAAGAGAAAAATCACAATTATTTTCAACGGGTAATACAAGGTACTGTAAAATGGAAGACTCAACTTTATTAATACATTAAAAAAGATGTATAAAAACAACCAAAACACTATATCACAATTTACAATCTGTACATTATAAACATACATCTTCCAGTAACCCATAGAAAGAGAACAGCAGCATACACAATGTGATTTTATCAGTCCAGACAGGGTCCTGTAACACTCAGCTGCCTGTGTGATATTTAGCACATTCTCAGACTCGGTCACAGTAAAGTGCAGCTGCAGAATATATGCCTAAAGGGGCATTTGTCATCCAAAGCTTAGTTAAGGGAAGCCAAGACAAGGGTTCACCATAGAAGTGCATGGCCACAGTGCTGCAGGCTGCTGGGAATATCACACAAGATTTGGTTCAAACTACCTCCCATTCAAGCAGCTTAAAGAGAGGAGTATAAATGAGATCTTTTATCCATGACTCTGGCTAGAGTTTGGCTAAAGACAAGAACTGTGCAGATAGCTAAGAAAAACACCACATTCTAATTACAATCATATTCCCCCTAGAGTTTTTCCACTTTGCTCTCTATTCCTTCATATACCATGTCTGATTCCCTGCTCTCAGAAACAACAAGCAGACCTTCCTTCCCCCCTTCTTTCTTTAATTTGTCCACACTCTATCCCTGCTGTCAAGATTCTGCAGGCACTGAAACATTAGCAGAGGAGTATAACTTGCTGGAAAGAACATAAAGATTGTGGGTTTGAACTGTTTAAATTGGGGACTTTTTAAAGACCAAGTAGCAGAGTATTTGAGAGGTTAGTTGAGAGATTCTAGTCTGCACAGATCCTTGGGTCAGTATTGTCAGTGCTTCTCAGAAGAGATTTCAAAGAGGTTGTTGAACTAACTCTAACCTAACTGTGAAGCAGACTTCTTTTCCCAATTTGTGGCATATCAAACATTCCTAGATTTTTCCACCCCATTTTGTTGGTCTCGGACTGTATTTGACAGGAAGCCAGAATTCTAGTCCTGACCTGACAATTGTCTCTGTACAATTTTAAGTTCTCTCCATGTTCACAGAGCAGAAATAAAAGAAAAAAAGGAGACAATTGATTTGCTGTTGCAGTCAGCAGGATGAGTATTTGGCCCACATATCACTGGACCAGCAGCATAGACATGCTAATGCTTTGAAATATGTTTTTGTCTGTGATTCACAACTGTAACAGAATGCCACATAAACCACACACAGTAGCAATATCACTGTCAAGTATAAAATTGGTGCCTGTAAACATTTATGCTGCCAGCTGTGTTTAAGAAATTAAATCCCTGTCCAGGTATATGAATTAAAAGTTCTCATTTGAGACAAAGTAAAACCCTTCAACGATTGTCACTTGGAGGATTTTTCTGCAATAAACTGAAGCTATTTGTATGCATTTGTTTTTCTGATGGCAAAAAAATCCTTAGTAGTTTTTCAGTTTTGATTCCTTTCTTCTCATTACTTCTTTTTCCTCCTCCCAGTCTTTTTGAAGGATTCTGTAACAAGAGAGTGATAGAAAATATCTTTCTATCCCTTAAGACAACATTGATTATTAGCATCAAGAAAAGAGCCACTTCTAGATTCTCGTGGATAATCTTACAATATCACAACACTTTTTAAGACTCATCATTCTTTTTTTATGCTCCTTACCCTATTGCTTCAAATCAGTCCATCCAGACAGGTGAAATCTGTAACACTGGGCTTTGAAAGTCCAAAATCATCAGACCACTAGCACCATGAAACAGTCAGATTGGATCTGTCACTGCTTCAGATGTTGCAGGTCCTGCAGCTTTCAGTCTACTCTTCGATGAATCAATGATGGAATTTTACACTATCAACATACTGATGGTTCCTGGTCTCCTTTAATGGTGATCACAATATCCAGATGCTTTTTTCATCTTTGAAATGTGCTTAACTCTTCATTACTTCAGTAGAAATACAACAGAGTCTTTTGAATAATATTAAAAATTTGAACTCTAGAATTTACCTAGTGTAAGCATCACTTAGAAACTTAAATGTGATCTTTTTTGCACCTAACATGAAAATCTGCCACTGATTCATAAAGCAGCAAGAAGATAGGAAAGCACCTTCCACTCTTCTTTACGATACCTGTGAAATGAGGAAAACAGAGTATTAGATGTATACCTATCAGCTTAAACACCATTAAGATTACCAAAAGCAGATATTTGATGAGCTCTGTAAATAGACAACAGTGACTGATAGATGCTGGATGTTTCAAGGTTGGGAGACAGGACTCAGACTTCCTGCCTTTACTTCTCCTCAGTGCTAATGCAGAAGGTTTCCTCACAGGGATCATATCCCTAATGTCTTCTTTCCCAAGCAGGTACAGTTATTCAACAGGACAAAGAATTAATTGACTCTAGGCTATTAAGGGCCACTATAATTTTTCACTGCTGCTGTATAAAGCCAGTCTGTGAAGCTGCTGTGGCACCCAAGTCTTCCACAACCTGCAGCCTGGTCAGTGCCATACACAGAACCCAGTCTACACCTGGTGAATACTGCACTGAGAGCAGGAGTCATGCAAAAGCGTGGCTCACTGCATGATTTAGAGAGCCACTGGCAGCTGCAGCCATTGCCAGGCCCATTCAAACCACAGCTCATGCCCGTGGTGATCACACTGCAATGTTTTCTTGCCATTTGAAAGAAAGCTGGAGGCCATCTGGTATCTGGCTTGACTCTGGCATCTCGTTCTTCACTGGGATCATTATTTTTAAGAGCAAGAGGAAGCACATGGCAGAAAACTGGGAACAGAAATCCTACACAAAACCCTAACTTCCCATGCTGGCTGGAGCTCCTTCAGTCCAGGAGCATCAAGGCAGTCAGATCCTGGTGATCATCAGCAAACTTACTGAATTATCAACAATGCAATTATTTCAAGGAGCAGGCAGAATCAACGAAGTAAAGTGGCTGCCAGTGGCTAAACCACACAATGAGAGTGAGGACAAGGAATGTAAGAACCAGCTTCATAGTGAGACAAGCAGCTGTTCAGGATTTGTATTAAACAAAGGAAAAGTGAAAGGACTTAGTAAAAATCAACACAAAATAATCTCTGAGGAGTACAAAATTCATCTATTAAACATGAGAACTACACAGACTAGTTTTCCACAACAGAAAAGAGAAGGTAAGCAAGGCAGCTGCCAGTCACTGAACTGGGAGGTCTAGGAGAAGTCCATTTTGCTTAATGTAGCACTTGCAGTCTGCTAGTGCAGGTGCCAGGGAGATGGGGGATGCAAGGTGAGTGGGGGGAAAAGGAGCCTGATGTGACATTGATCTGTGCCTCTCCAGGGCAGTGTCTCTGTACTTGTCTGTGGATGCTGTTCCTGTGCCTCCTGCCAGTGAGCCCGGAATCAACAGCTCTCACAGAAACAAATCCTATTCTTAAGGAGCCAGGGTTTATGTTACCTTTATGGGATCCTTTGAATCTACACGCTGATCCTAGAGTCCAGCTGCTGAAGGTAGTCAAGAACTCCGTGGGGAATGGTAGGATTCCACATCCTGTAAGGGCAAATTTAGAAAGGAAAGATATTTTAAGAAGCGTAATTTGCTTCACAGATTTTTTCGGTGTGTTTGTTATGTTTGTGGGTTTTGTTGTTGTTGTTATTGCTGTTGTTTGTGCTTGTGGTTTTCTTTTTTTTTTTTTAAGTTGCCTTTCCCTTTGAATACCATGCTATAAAAGTATTTAAATTCTGGAACAAAGGCAAATGCATTTAATTTAAAAAAAAGCAGTTCAGTTGTCCATAACCGTGCTGACTCTGGTTACAGGACACACTACAGTCCTGTCTCTGTAACTGTTTGTGTACTAATGTGCACTGGCAACTGAAGTGTATTTAACCTGTAGTGATGGCTGCTATTGTTTATCCTCCAAACTAGTCCTGCAGCACAGAGTAGGCCGGTTCTCTGTGAAGGTAGAAGATTAACAAACGGAGGCTCAATGTAAACTATACTTAAGGCAGGACAATCTTGCTTGTCTGGGACCATTGGGAACTAATGCAGCTAAAACAAGGGACAACTTTTTTAACATCCCTGTGGCAGCTTTTGTATTTTAGTGATGTCATTTTCTGTGCCCCATAAATCCGACAAACACAGAACACAGCTTTAGCATGATTTCTAACCCAGTTTTACAGAATGAAGGTACACAAAAAGCCTATCAAGAGACTTACACCAAGTTCTTTATATGTGGACTTTTTCGCAGGCTGTTAGTCAGCAGCTCAGCTCCAACACCAGTTATTTTGTTATACTGAACACTGAGGAATAAAAACAACTTTGTTGATAAGAACATGTGGTGTAGTAATGTAATCAAACATTTAGTTCTAAATCAAAAATACTATATAGGCTAATCTGCAGATGGGGAAGAAAGAAAAAAGAAAACCAAAGTAGATTCTTGATTAAAAAGCCTGCAATAATATACTCAAAAGGTCAAAAGGGAACTTCACTACGTTACTTCATCTGAGGGATTCCTTTTTATCTATATACCTGAGATCCTTCTCCAACTCCTCATGACCCTATTCTCCCATTTTAACACCAATATTTTTGTTTTTATGGTGAACTGCTCCTTAATATTTTCTAGTCACTGACTGTTTGGATTCTACATAGGCACATTTTCTCTGCAAACTTTCCCTGAAATTTTCTGCCTTAATTTCTCTCTACTAAAGGCAAGCATGGGACATTCGATTTTTCAGTCTCCAAGGAAGTAAGCTTTCCTGGGCCATTTCAAAAGATTCCATACTCACTCTAGCACTCTTAGAGATGTCATTGCAGGAAGAACTTTCGCCAGATTTTCTGCTCCAAAATCACAAATGTTGTTATTGTACAAGCTGCAGAAAGCCAAACCAGTAGAGTCAAATTAAATAATGGATAATGTAAACAGATTATATATTAGATCAGGTGTTTTAAAATATATGGTTAGTACATTTTAACTTTCAGTTTATGCTTATTTGCATTAAAGTTTAAAACAGCTTCATATTTTCTGTATCAAGTAAGGCAAATGGCCACATCCTTCACCTCACACAGCTTCTGCAAAAATAGATCTAGATTCTGTTATTCTATGAAAAATAAGAACATTTCTGTTTACATTAGATCAAATTAAAAATCTGCAGGGAAAATGAAGCTCAAAGATTTGAGGCACAGCTTTCAAAATATTTCCACATCACCAAATTATTCCAGAATCACACACCACTGATTCTTGCATTCAGGCCTAAGCCAGATGGGATGCAGTGGGATGGGCCATTGTTCCCATATCAGCAAACACACACCTGGCTCAGGGCTTGCAGTGGGTGATGGCCCTGGGTGCATGTTTGTACAGGGGATTATTCATAACTGGGTGTTGTGGACTGGGTTTAAAAATCAGTACAGTCCATGTTATATTCCTGAGATATCCTTTTGTACATCTGTGCCGGGTCATACTTTTTCTCCTCTTCTTTCTAAAGACTTTATGCAAGAATAAAGTCAAAAGCTTGGCTGCTGCATAGTTCACATATTTGTTCCATGTTCAGTAAATTCTGACAGAGAAGGCAAGGTATGTTGTATAAAACAACTCAACAGGATACAACTACTTACCTTAGTGTTTTTAAGGAGGACAAGGAAGGAAGAGCTGTAGCGAGGTTCTCTGCACCCACGTCTGTTATTTTATTCTGTGATAGACTACAGTAGGTGAGATCACTTTGTTAGTTGAGCACAATTATTCTCATTTATTTTGATGTGGGGAAAATTAATCTTTGATTATTTTTAAATATAATTTGAACAGTCTGCTTAGACCAAATGCAGAGAAAAACACAAAATACAGCCCTTGAAGGGAAGTGAGGAATTGCCATAGGATTAGCCTATTTCTCTAATGAATGGCACAGATTAAGTATCTCCATAGACTCATTGGTCTTCCATGCCCTTGGGGTAGTTGTGCTCATAATTGTTAACACATAGTCCCTTAAGGCTCGAGGTTTAATCTATTTCGTTTCAAAATTTCTCAGAACTGTTAACCTTGCACTTACTTTAATGTTTCCAGTGATGTCAGGGTTGGAAAGACTTCAGATAGGCTCTTTGCTCCTTCATCTCCTATGTCATTTTCACTCAGAGAGTCAAGGCTGGGTGGTGACAAAGAGAGAATTAACTTCCCTTTTATTCTAAATTTTTGTGGTTTATTCACCTCAGAGACCACTCTATCTATCTTGAAAGCTCCTTCTCTGCAGTAGCCTCAATCAGCATGAAGCATCACACAAATTACAGCTTCTCTAATAAACAGCTTTCTGCTGCCCAAATTTACAGCCTAAGAATTTTTTTTACTAGTTGAATGGCTTACCCATTTCCTTTGATATGCAAGATTATTAAAATGGTTATGAAATAGATGTGTTCCAGCTAAGCTGACATGAGATTTCCTGCGCACACGGAAATACAGAACTGACAAAATCCAGCAGAGGCTGTAAATCCCTTCCTAAACAGCTCCTCCAGAGAGGAAGTATTAGAAATGAAGTTTTTCTTCATATCCAGCCAAAATTTTATATACTGGATCCCCTTATAATCTGACAGATAATGCTGGGATATATTGGACTCATTTCAGTTTTAAAGTTTTATTGTTTTCCCAAAAATATAATGAAAAGGCCAGATACAATACAGACAAATGGCCAATGGGCTGAGCCAGTAAGGCCAAAGGCCCTCTCAAAACCCAGTCATCTTCCCACAGACACCACGGCAGAATATTGACTATCATTGGTACAACTGTTCCTAGTGTAAAGAAGTTTAAGAGACAGTTGGTTTGTCACAGATAAGAAAAAGCATGTTCTGGAACTTCAGTGAAGAAATAAGTGACCCTTAGGCAATACTGAGCAGTGCTGTGGCAGGAAGGGGGAACACCCTGTGGGTTCTGTACTAAACCTTTCCCACAAGCTTTTAACCACCGAGAAACACCCAGGGAAGGGACTGAGGGCTTCTGAGTGAACCACTACCAAGTGTCCCAAGGGATGATGGAGAGCTTTCAGACTGCTGTCATAGTCTTAGAATGTTTCTGCTGTTCAGTTTGTTCATCAAGGTAAGGAGTCTTGTTGGCAAATAAAACATTTCTTGGGTACGAGAGCTCTCCCATCATCAAGGGCTGCTGAGGGGCAATGGTAGCAACGTTGATCTTTAGCAGAACTCACTCTAAATGCTGAAGGGATGGAAATGCAGCAAGAATTTTCACGAGTTTTAGCAATCCTTGAAGGCCACATGCTGGACCCAGCCTGGAAGAAAATACAGACATGCAGCAGTTTTTTGGCATGCTCATGAGACAGCAAAATTTGAAAATGTTTAAGTTCCTTCCCTGCAGCCCCTAAAGCTGTTTACACTCCTCAGAAACAGCCATTCCCTACCACCCACAGCAAGGAATTCTGTGAAGCCTCCAGACCAGGATCAGACAAGCTAAGATCAGGCAGGACAGAACTATGTGTGCAGAATCAGTGATACAGGCATTTGCCACTTTTTTGTTCTTCTTTGCAAAACTCATCTCACTTGTTTTATATTCCTGCATATTTCTGTTCTTTCTCCATCTTTTTTTTTGGTTTTTAATTTTAAGTATAATCTTGATTAAAAAAATATTTTGCCTCAACTACTGGCAATTCAGACTTAACTAAAAACCAACATTTTACTGCAGCTTAAAGCACTTTGATATCCATGCTCCAAGCATTTGTCCCTCAGATCCTAACTTCTTATTTGGAATTTCCTTGGTATAAGAACAAGTTTAATTAAAAGGATGAGAATTTAACAAAATTTAAATAAAGGGAAATAAGAAAAGGAAAGAAGTAGAGAAAGCAGCATAAAATCAGAAGTGAGGCCAAGCATTGCAGTCCTAGGTTGGGTTAGGTCTGAAGAGCAGGAAATAAATGAAGACCAGCTGAGAGTTCTCTATTGCACTGCTGCAATTTCTGCCCAAACTAATTCACACCCTATGGCAGGATATTTTAAGCAATAGAATAGCCTTGGAGGTTGCTTAAATTTTGTGGGGAAAAAGAAGCGTTACTAAAACTTCATTTTTAAGTAAGTGTTTCCAAGTCAACCTTCCTTCTTCCAGGAAAAGGATGCTAAATAATTTATTTGATAATTCTCTCATGGCCTAAGCTCTGATAGGGTAGGAAATTACATCAGAAGACTCAGATAGAAAAGTTGAGCATTTCTGGAGGAAAAAATATTTCCCAGGTAGCTGAATCACAATCAAGATACTTAATACCCTGTGGCACAAGATCTGCACCTGGTGGTAAGGAGCTCACTTGTACTACAATCAAACAAAATTGGAAGATCTGCGTTGATTTGTATCACTGCAGGAACCAGAAATAATGCTTTCTGAGTTTTGGCCGCAATTTAATAAATCCAGTTGAGAAAAGCAAAATAGGCTTACTTAATGCTTTACCTTAAACTAACTATACATCAGCTCAAGGACTGTAGCCAATACCCATGACTTCTCCTTAAATGTAATGATATCAATCAGCAGAGAAGTACAGCACAGCACTTACGCAAATTTGAGTTTTCTGAGGTTTCTGATGGCAGGAATTTCATAGCCGGTGCAATCAGATGCATCTTGCACACTAAATAAATCACAGCAGAACCAGAGTATGATAAATATTTTAGCAACCAAAACAGTGCTTTAAGAATAATTTGTTAGTAAACTTTTACAGGAAACAAACCACTGCTGCATTAACTGAGGAACCAGGAAACTTCAGAATAACTTATTCTCAAACTTTTCTTCAGTTGGGCAATTTCAATATTATAATTGCTTTTTATCGTGCAGTTGTTTTCTCTTTTTCAAATAAAACTTAAAAATACATTTTTTTGTATCGACTATTTTGTTAGACATGAAACTATTTTGTGTATATTTTAATCAAAGTTCTCTGCACATTTTTAAATGGAAGTCATAATTTAAAAAACAAACTAAAGCCTTTATTTCTGTGGGTTTTTTTAATTGCAACCAATCCCCTAGCCCCAGTATGATCAGGGATGGAATACAGGGTTTATAGACCATACAACACAAGCTTTCACCTCCTGGGCTAAAAGACTGACTCAGGCCATATGTGACTAGTGCAAAACAGGCCTTCATTTATGGCCCAAGTGCTACATGGGGAAAGAATCAGCTCAAGTTGTGTAACTGAAAGCAATTGGAAGATGGCAGACTCAGAGATTAAAAAGAAATCAAAACTAAAAAATGGCTTTTTTATTGGCAATATTGATGAATATTCTGCATGGTGCTGTCATTGCTCCTCCCTGCCATGACAGACATCTCACTTCAGGGTAGAACACTCTGAGATGCTACAGGAAGATGGCACTGCCTTTGTTACTTCTCCTTTGGAAAAGCAGAGAACTCCTTTATCCAGCACTGTCAGTGAAACCCCATTTTCTGAAATTACTAGTGTAAGAGGACTTCTGATCATAAATGAGCCTACCAATTCACCATCTTCTCTTGCATCTCTACAAGGTCAGAGAGGTCACTGATGTCCTTCATTGTCTTTGCCTTAAAGGGATTAAGAACAAATTTCTCTGTGGATGCTTTCAGCAGCTCGTAGTCTTTTTTCTGTTCTAAAGATTTCCAGAGGCTGACTGTGTCACTGAGGGAGGCCCTGTGAAGTGACAAAACATGCAAAACCAACAGGTGTGACTGCTGTTGTTGCATGAAAGTGTCATCTATGTACAGTGCTATGAATGACACTACTACACACAGAGAGTGACCAACCTGAAGGATGCCACATTCTTTAGGCTAACCAAGGCCTTTAGCCCTTGCAAGTCAATGCTGCTGTTTCGCAAATCCAAGCAAAACTCCTTTCTTGACCTTTTTAAAATAGAGTGCAGTACATGGACATCAGGTGGTGTAAGAGCTGTGCCCAGAAAAGACAAGTCTGGCTTGAGTCTTAAGGCCACGTGCTGCAGGAGGTAATTGTTTTGTGTTTCATAAATGCAACGTAAAAGCTCCAGCAACTTCTCTGGACAGAGCTTGTTAATCTGCAGCCTTTTAATGCAATTCAAGAGTGTTTTCTGCTTCTTGGTTCGTCGTTTTACATCCCGATTTGAAAGGGAGCAGAAGTAGGGATCATTCTGGAGAAACAACAATCCAGTCAAAAATTGAGGCACTAAATATAACCAGTTATAAGGTTTTTTCTTTTTGTATGGGAAAGACAGGTACTTTGTTAGACTTTTACCCTTGAGCTCTTCTGCTAACAAAAGGTGAAGTGCACACAAGAAATTTTGAATGACAAAATCAGAGAATGTGCTCCCAAATTCTTCTTCTTCACTATCTGAATGTCTGGGGAGTGCAAATGGCAGGAAAAATCCATATTTCAGAGCAAACTCTTTAACTTCCTTAGAAGGAAAAAGATCACTTTTCATGGCACTTCGTTGCTTTTCTCCAAGACACCAGGCTATACGGGCTAGGGTAGCAAGACTCTCTTGATTTTGGGTGGTTGTAACGTCTGATTGCATAGATACTATCTTCTGCTGAAAGAATTTGAGGAAGACTGCAGTAAGAGTTGAAGGAAGGCTTTTCTCTCCCATTTCAAGTACTGTCTCACAGAGAAAACAAACAAATCTACACATAGCAGGGCTGTAACAATGACTGAACAAGTACTCACACTCTTTGATTAATTTCAGTGCACTATCACAGTAAGGTAATCCATCAAAATATTTGGTTATGTACAATTCTCTCTGCTGAGGGGAAAATCCTACTATTTCAATAGTCTTACCCACTTTGGACAAGTAATGGTACACTTTGTCACTTGGTCTTGCTGTAAATAATAACGTACAACCATTGAGTATCTTTTTTTGGATGAGTCCTGAAAGCAGTTCCTTTATACTGTACAAATCTGTTTCAGGTTGGTTGGCTGAGCAACGAGGAAAATTCTCATGATCATGCAATCCTTTAAAACCATCAAAAACCAGAAGGACTTTAGCAGGATTTTGCAATATATACTCAAATATCTCTTTGCTTCCCTCTTGAGGTTTTACAAAAAATTCGAGCAGCAGTTCCTTCAGGCTGTATCGCTTCTCAGGCAAGCTTATTTGTTTGCAGTCAAACCAAAATACAAATTCAAACTGAGAAAACTCTCCATTGGACCAGTCCTGGCAGATCTTCTGAACAAGAATGCTTTTGCCCATTCCTGCTTTTCCTAGCACCACAATCACTTTAGTATCTAAGTGTTTATGTTGTGGGATTTGAAATATTTGGCTTCTGTTAATGGCTGTCTTTTCCTTCTCTTGCAGATTGCAAGTTAGCAGCTCTTTTTCCATTGCTTTTGCACTGTTCTTCCCAGTTCTGGTTTCTGTTTGGCTTTGAACAAGTGTCTCATCAATAAATAGGTGATCCAGAGCTACCTCACGCTCCATGGTCACAGATTTGCACGTGTCTCGGAAATAATCCTTAAGTGACGTACAGAAAGCTTCCACCAGCTCTAGAGAAATAAAAAGCACACACAAACTGTCGAAACCAGTCCACAAATCACATCATTTCGTGGTGGGTCAAGTACTGTGGTACTATGGTGAAAATATATCTGTTCCCATAAAGGCTATAGATCTGGATTTATCCCATGCAACTGCAGGTTAAAAGTGCAGGCACAATAGACACTTCTAGATCCATGAACTGAATAATTTTGGAGCTATCTACACAGAAGATAAAACCAGCTAAGCACACTGACCTGATAAGTAGGTACCACAGCTAAATATCTAAAGGTAGTCAAGTCCTGACATCTTGAAAACAGGAATTTTGCTCAGACCCTCAGAAAAGGGTTGAATTCAAATTGTTCACAATTGTTGAATGATGATTCCTACCACAAAGGCCTTTTCCATATGGAAAGAGACACAGAATCTTTTTGGAAAAGAAAAATACTGGAAAGTTTAAGTTCTAGATTTCTAAACTCACCTGTTTTTTTTAAAGCTTCTTTAGAAGGAGTTATGGAATCTTGAACTTTTGTAAACATTTCTAAATCTGGAGAAACAAAACAATATACTTGAAGAAGACATAGTAATTGCTTCAGCTTTACTAATTTTAACAGTAAGGCTGATGAAAATGTTCAAGTTCATTGTAACATACATCCAGAGGAAGAGGTATTTTGTTTATTTTACAAAGAGAAGGAAAGCAGTCCTCACACAAGTAGAATTCAGCTGACGTGCACTGTTGCAGACAGTGTGGCACCAAACCGGCTGACAGCTCATCTGACAGTTGCATGAAGCAGATCTATCATTGCAAGGTGACATCCACTGTTCTTTTCAAATGTCAGTGTTTTGCATAAATTCACATTCACACATAATGCTTCTTTATGTCTTCAAAAGCAACAGCTTCCTTTTGTTACACCTTGTAAACAAGCACTAAGGGTGACAGTCACAGAGAGGTGACTGTTGGTAATAGAATTTACCCATTACTCTTTCTGACACAGTCCTGTTGTTGTCCAGTTTCCTTTCTTTTTGCTTGTTTGCTTTCAAACTGCTGCAGACTTCTGCACTTTTATCAGATGAGCAGTGTGTGCTTTACACAAAGGAACTGGGAAGTTTTCAGAGACAGCATATTTTCTACAGGCTGGTAATGACAGAGTATCAGTTTTGACAAAACTCTTGGTAAGCAAAGCTTTGCAGATTCAAGATAGAATTTAAATGACAGAGACAACACAAACCCAACCTCACGGTCTTGTAACCACACTCTTGAGATGTGCAAAAAAAGCACCCAAATCAAAACAGGTTAATCTCCCTAATTTGAACAAATGCATTTCATACCATATTATCATTGTGATCATCTTGCTGTAGAATGTGGTTTTTAAAAAATACAAATCTTACAGTTTCAGAGATCTGGAAATTAATTCCTACCTGGCAAGTTAGCAACAGAATGGAAAAACAAAAAAGTTGTCATGAGAAATTTAGATGGAGAACTGGTCAAATCAGTCAGGAGTGAATGATTTTTAAAAAAGGAAAAGACACTGGCTTGGCATCTCATGTGCGAATTTTTCTCTGCATTTGGAATTCGGAGGGTTGTGACATACATATTTTGTGCTGCTGTAAATCAGTTGGAATCATCAGCATCGTGTATTCACATAAGCAGTATATATAATTTACAAGTACTTCCCCAAACCTAGGGATACTTGCCTCTTATTCCCCACTTTATGCTTTTGCTTTTGCAGTGGTGGGAGCCACCAAAGGGCAACAGAACACCTGTGCTGGGCTACTGCAGCTGCAGGACCGGCAGCTAAACACTGACATCGAACCGCGGGTTCCAACACCTCTCCCAGGGCTTGAACAAAAATGTCTCAGGACAGGCAGGACTGTTATATCCTGACCAAGGCTCTGACTTCTTTATAAGCCATTCTGTACCTCAGGTTTCTGTATTGTTTAGTTAAATAAGTCATCATCATTTTGGGTTTGGGGCTTCCCTGTGAACTGGCTGCAATCTGGCTTTCATCACTGAGCATTTAAGATGCTCAGGTCATGCCAGGACCAGCACACCTTCCTCATTCTCATGGGGCTCAAGCACACTGGGCTTTGCATTGTTTTAACTAGACAAGACTTGCTCCAGAAGCTGGACCTCATAGCAAACACTGTGGATTGGCTGCTAAAATGCAGCTGAACCTGTAGTTACACAAACCTTTATTTGCACTTTATTTTGGATTAGACAAAGCAGGCAGTGGTCAATACAAAGAAGATGATGCCAACAGTTTTTATTTTGCTCAATAAGGTTAATATGAGTAAAGCCTGGAGGAGAGAATTGGCTTTGAGTACAAGCAAAGCAGTCCCTCTGTGCTATACACATATAAAAATCAATTTCCTACTTACGACAGAAACTATCTGGAAAACTTGGGGGTATGGTTTCCATGGAAGAAGTCAGGACTGGGAAGAAACAAACAGTTTTCAGCATATCATAACTACCAGCAACTGAACTTAGTACTTTTTTGGCAGCACTGATTTTTCAGCACTTTATACCTCTTTATGTGGATGAAAGGCTATTGCTCTTACCTGGATATATTATAAAATCAGATGTGCCATTTTCAAAAACAAAGTTAAGTATCTGCTGAGGAGGATCTGCAAAGCCTGGATTGTCTTGGCTCCCTTTCACACTGACAGGTAGGCACCCTGCAGTCAAAGGTTCTGAAGATCCTGAAATGAGTGCAGAATAATTACTCTTCTGTTTTAAAAGGCTCCTGGTTTCTAAAAGTTTCTAAGAGAGAAAAAGCTTTCTAAAAGCTACTTATCCTTTCTGGCAGCTTCTAGGAAAATATTCCCTGAGGAGAATTCATAGGATCATATGAGATCCATAGAACCCCTTAGAAAAAAACACTCTTAAAAGGTGCAATGAACGTGAAATACACAGGATTACCCAGCTTTTAGTGACCACTGGTTTTCAATAGTCTAAAGAGAAATTCTATTAACATAAGGAATAGTGCTTAAGGCAAAGTCTATAAATGTATAGACAGAGATCCAGAAGAGAGAAAATGTGGAAATACTATTTGCATTCATTTTACCATCCTTTGCACTACATTCTTCCCACATAACTACACATCATGCAGGTTGTACAAGCAGCTAGAAAGAATCCTCCCTTTCAACCCCCACTGGCAATTTTTTTTGATGATTCAGTGCTTGCAATTTAATCAACCATAGCTCTGAGTTTCTGTAGGTGTGACAGAATTTCTTCTGCTACTTTATGCTGTTTCAGCTAGCATCAGATACCTCAAAACTTCCAACTTATACATTGCTTTTGGTTTCTTTCCAGCATAGACTTAACAGTGAAAGGTGATGAACTGTGTCTCTGTCATTAGCACTTCCCAGTGTACCATGAGCACCCTCTGCCACACAGCATGACCAAGGCCAGGTGGCTACACAGCCCATCACCTGGATCACTATTCAGTTTTTATGAGCTAAATTATAACCTAGATTTTGCTCTACTATTGAAGATCTAATGATCCCTCAGTCCTTTACAAACCTCTGGGTGAAAAAGAAATTGGAATGAAATTAAAGTTTATTAATGAAAATTTTGTGACTTCTTATTCTTATGACAAGTAGGTAATTACTTAGATTAGCATCTAGTAAATAACTCTTATAACCTACACTTCACCAATTAAATGAAAGATTCATTCTATTTCATTGGGGCAATGCCTTTTAGTTTCCCTTGAATATTTTACATTCTTTTAGTGAGTGCCACACTTTTTAGTGCTTGATTGAAACAGCTGGCATGCTTGGTTTCCCTGCAATTGTTCATGGTAAAGATTTATAAGAGAGTTTTCCCTTTGTATAAATCAACTTATGTACAGGTGCACCCCTAAAGCTGTACTGTACATACCAGGAATTATGAAACTTCCTTCCAACCCATGGGTAGCAGGAACAGAAAAGGACAAGAGCTGGTTAGTTAGTGAGGTGCAGCTCACGGGATGGCTGTTGAAAGGCAGGGCTAAGAAACTGCCATTCCCTGAAGACACTGCAGGGACTTTAAAACAAGAAAACAAAACAAAAGGAGAAAGTTATCTCATTGCCAGAAGTTAAGGGGACTAAAGAAGTCGCAATATATACCATAAACCACCTGATTCTAATCAGTTGTGTTTTGATTTTCCCAAAGCAAGAACAATTCACAATAGCTTTTTGAAATGTACTCAGCTTTCAAAATCTAAAATGTATTTTTGAAATTCTGTAGTAAATCACTTTTTCCTCCCAGTAGTTCACTCTTTAAATTTTCTCTTTCTTCATCTTTCCTGGCCTGTCTTATTCCTAGAAACCTCCAGATGTATCTAGATGTAAATGATCTTTCCCATGGGTGGCTGACAGATAAGACATAACATAGTCTTACATTGGCTGTTTATCTTGATATCATCTCAATATTGGACAAGAATAGAGAGGCCCAAAAGCAATAAATTGAGGACCTTGACTGTCTATTCAGACACTACAGTGCCTGTAAAGACAACTAGTCTTTGTTGAGTGTTTCCCAAACAGCAGTCACAAACATCTGAGTTTTAAAAGATGCATCTTGCCTGCAGCACATTTTCCTCTCCAAAACCAGGACAAATAGGGAGGGAGACTTGTGTGCATTGTACAATTTCATGTGCTTATCAAATATTTCCTACAAATCAAGTAAGACACACTGGTTAATTTGAATTAGTCTCCTAGTTTCCGTGGTTTTGCCACACTTAGGGTTGGTTTTGCCACACTTAGGGTTGGTTTTGCTTTTTCCTTCCCTCTCCTGTCTAGCAGCAACTAAGTCTATATTTCATCACTTTCTGTGGTCTAATGTTTTTATCAGGAGCTACAAACCTGAGTGGGTTTTGTGCCACTGTAGAGTACACTGTGTCTGCAGTGCAAGCCTTTTAGCATGGGATGAGTTTACATTGTTTATCAGGAACTGACGTATTCTTTAGTTAAAGAGTCTTTATTTTTACTGAGGTATAAAAACAGACATTAAAAAGAGTTTTTCAGTTCATGCATAAATCAGTGTGATAAATTCCCCTGTAATTTCCTTCCTAAGGACTGTTGCATTGTTATGGTCAAATGAGAACAGGTCCTGTTATAGATATTAAAACAGTTAAGCAAACCTAAACTTTAATTTCATTCAATTCCTTTGAAAGAATCTCATCCTTGGTTTACCACTCTGAACTTTAGTACACATTATCCTCTTTATTGTAGGTAGTCTTATACTTCTGAAGGGTTGATGCAATTGCCTTTGCAGGATCATATTGTGACATCGATTTATGAAAGGTTAAATAAATTCCTGATTTTGTGAAGTGTTGTTGTCAAGTATTGTCAAGTATTGTCAAGTATTTGTCAATTGACAAATCTTTTTGTCAATTAGATTTTTTTGTACCCAGTACTTCTACTGTCTTACATATATATTCCTTCCTGAGCACCTTCAGTGGGTCAGGGAGGGTAGAGAGACCATTAATATATCCAGGACTTCCAGAAAAGGATAGGTGCAGCTTTACAAAGCACCTGTTAGCTCTGTGATGATACCATTAACTGGAATACAAGTTCAGCAGGGTGAGGCATTTAGAAGTGATGTGCCATTTCCTTATTAAAAATTCTTATTTTTACTGTGGCATAAATATAGGTTCTTAAAAGTGCCTAATCTATAAAGGAACTTAAGCAGGTAGAAGGTAATCTATCTTTAAGGAGTACCAGCTGCCAGGAACTTCACCCATATCTAAATACCTACAATTGGCAGGTATCAGTTCAGTAGAAACTCTGATTAGCTTTTAGCAAATGTACTTTTCACAGCTCATTCTGCTCAATCCTCACCACCCACTCCCTCAGAACTCCACGTGAACCTTGGAAAATCAGCTTGGATCACAGTCCAGTGCACGTGTGTGTTCTCTATGACTTTCATCCAGTCCATGCCAGTTCCTCACGAATTGCTGGCCTGAACTGTGCTGAGGTGCAGCCCCATGACCCAAGCACCCTCTGGGTGATCTCTAGGTTACACTCTGGTTTGGCTGTTCTTCCTGACATGTACATGGCCCCAAGGGTTTGTTACATCAGAGTTCAGGAGGCTTGTGCTGACATACAATGAGTCATATGTCAATTCAAAACACAGTATAAAATATTCATCCCAAACTGATTGCTCTCACATGGATTTTAAAAGAGTGTTTTTCTGCTCTAGCTATGCCTGAGACACCCATTTAGGCTGGGTGAGAATATTAGCACCTGTTTACACCTAGGGAGCAAGTTCCAGCCTGACTGCTGGCCCCAGGCATGGTCTTGTAGATGGTCTAACAATGTGCAAAACCTACCAATTTTCCTTTCTTACTTTAGTTTAAAGGACTTTATAGCATGGACTGGACCAAGAAACCATCTCTTCCCAATCATTATTTTCACTAGGATGTTTCACTGGAGTTTTGGAAGATGTCACACTTAGAACAAAGAGGATCAAACCCAGGAAACAACAAACTAAGACCTGAGTCATATTACCCATCATAAACAAAGGTGTACGTGACAAAAATTACAAAATTTGGCATGAGACAGTTCTCCACTTTTTTGCTTTCTTCTCTCAGATGAATGTAGAAAAGCTCAACTGTATCTCTGCTGATGTTCAGAAAGTAATTTTTCTATCATTCAGCAGGAACATGCACTTTTGAAGCATAAGGATCCTGGACCACCATGTAGTCAGTCCTAAGATACATCATTTAATAGTTGCTGATAAGAGGAAATGGGTTTCTTATAAATTAATCTGAGGAGTATAAAAGCTTGATTTTTGCAGAAACATGAAAATGCATGATGGTCAAAATCACCAAATCTATGAGAACACACTTTCCCTAGAAGGCAGAGTCACAATATCTAAGAGAGAATGAGACTTTAGAACATGAGACAATGTATGTTCAATAACCTTTTCCTATTCAGCCAATGACTTACCAGTTCTCCTGTATTTGGGTTCTGAGGCATCATGGCAACTCTCTGCAGAGCCTAAGAAGGCTGAAAGAAAGTAAGGTCATAGTAAGTGACAAAAATTGAATGAGTTTGGTAATTTTAAGTTTACCCCATGGAAAATTATTTTAAGCTTTTAAAGTAGAAGGGGCTGCTATCAATTTACATTCAGCTATTTCAGAACTGTACAGGTCCAATGTATAAACATGAATGTGAAAAGCCTAATATTATCTGAAGTTTTAATTAGGCTGCAGATTTTTGTGCCGCTCAAAGATTTTTTGCTGTCGTTCTTGCTATTAAATAGGGAATTGTTCTGCCAATGCTTGCTAAGCTGTAAATACACTGAGAACAAAGTTAAAAGTGTCACATGGATGATAAAAATGCAAAGAAATATGCTTAACACCATGGTACAGGACAACAAATTCTGTGAATTGTAAATTCAGTAGTTGAAGGGCTGTTTTCAGTTCCTGCTCAGGCACCACGAGCAAAGGCAGAGGAAGCATGTCTGGTTGAATCAGTGAAAAACTGCATGACAGGCTGTGCTAAAACCAAGGGGCTGTAATGCAAGTTTAGAATTCCAACACGACAGCCTTTCAAATTCTCACTGTTTTGCACTTACCTCGTTTATGACATTTCTGCATCTTTATGTCATGAAATTTCTCAGTGTTTTCAGCAGCCGTTTCATCCAAAATAAGGTTCCCTGCTAAAAACAACAAATATGGCCAAATGTCAACCTTTGTTCTCCTAGAAAAATTACAGAAAGAAGTAAAAGCTAGTGAAACACACCAAGAGGCAGCAAAGATGAAATATGCTCCAAATAAAAGATAAAAAACCAAATCATGAGGTAAAACATCCAGATCCATATGGTTTAGAAAGCCCACAGAGCTCTGAATGCAGATTTTGTCACCTTGTGTTACTTTCTGAACTGCAAACTATTAATCCACTGCCATAAAGTCAATGACTAATAAAGCATAAATACTTCCCAATGCTCTAATGATGAGCAAAGGATAAAACATCACAGCTGTGTCTCAGTGTGATCTCAGTCCTTGTAGAGTTACTTGCTCAATTAGATCCTTTAAGAGACTGAATAAAGGGTTCTGAACAAATTTTATATTTTGTGTTGCAAGAACTGTGAAGTTATCCATACCATTCTTTTACTGGCCAATACTTAAGTACTAATACTGTATCTCTGTTTTTTTCTAAAACCAATATAAATATTGCCATTAGGTGCAAAACCCCTCAAATTTTAAACACACCAAAGAGCAGCATAAGTCATTTGAAAAGCCATGTGAGCTTCCTGTAGCCAGGATTATTCTGGGGAAGGATTGACCTTTGGTAAATTATTTTGCTCAAACATAATGCAGAATATACAGATATTCTGTGAAACCTTCTGATTCTATGGATTTCTCAACAGCCACACATTAATACATATATTCTGAAATAGTAAACAGCTGCATTTTTGCTACTACCTAAACAATGATTTTATACCACAAGCCAAGCAATTATTTCTGGTCAATCACTGAATGAAGGAATAATTTACTATACATATATTACAGCACTGTTGCATTGATCTGGGTGAGAAGTAAAACTTGACATGCTTCCTCAAGCAGCTCTGTGCATCCTGGACAGAAATAAGTGTGCATGAACTGCATTTATACACATTAACTCCTCTGGGAGCTTATCTGCATCATCCCTGTTGTGCTTGGAGTAAATGTGATGTTACCTGAGGGCATTTACAGCACTGGACAGTTAACCTGTGCATATGTTATGGCCATGGTGATGTGATCAGCAACTTGGTCAGAGATAACATTGCCATCTTTGAGAAAAGCCTGCAAAAATCCCCAGTTTTCCAAGAAAATCTTGGGACACTGTTCCCAGGTGGAAAGAAGATACCAGATGTATAGAAGCTTTACTTGTGTTTGAACTATGGTAATGAAGCACGTGTTAGCCAGAACACCATCATGGAGAAAATTAGTCTTTGCCATCTAAATCTTACCAAAAACATCTTCCACCTGCTTCTCCTGCTGATCCTTGAGCACATATTCTACTAATTCAGCTAGCAACAAGGAAAAGAAAAAAAAAATAGGAACACAGTAATGACACAGTAAATTTCACAGTAAAACTCTCGTAAGCTTACCCTCATTAACAGAAATCTGCAGTACAAGTACATTTGAAGGTTAAATTAAAGTTTTCTTGTAAACTGTTGTTCAGGAAATAAAGATCACAAGAAAGGAGAAGTCGAGACAGGAAGTATTAAGCAGAAGGAGACATTAATAGAGAGATTTTCCCCCCCCAGACCACAAGCTACTGTTCATCTGTTTTCCCACAATGCACAGGTTTAGGTATTGTGGCTAGGTCTACCATGCATGAGGGACAGGCCACTTGGGTATATGCCACTGCTTCATATTGAAAATAGAATTTGTAAGAAACACCCATATCAGGTGATTGTAAAATAATGATTTAAAAACCAAAAATTACTTTCATACCTATTTTAGCATAAGCATCTGTGGTGTTGGGACAGAGATATGACCCATCTCCATTTTCACCATTTTCCATTGTACTCAGGAAATCCATATTATTTAACTGTTCATAGCTGCTGGCATCAACTTCAACATCTAAAGAGGAATATGCACTGGCTCAATAAATACCATAAGCAAGGAGTAAAAAAAACATATGGCAAGACATGCAGAATTCAGCCCAGTCACCATGATAAACTGCCATTAGATGGCTTTGTGTCTGAGAGGAGATGGCAATAACTTACATCATGGGGACTAAACTAATAAAACATTTTTTAGTGTTTTACCAACCTGTAGTGAAGTCATCTCCATCTCCAGATGGCTTAGGATCAAGGAAAGGATAGAGCTGCAATGGATCGATATCACTGTGCAGTAAATCAAGGTAGCCGTTTTCGGGCACAAATACTGAATCCATGGTTTGTCTCTTGCTGTCTGAAATCAAATTGCAACACGGTTAGCCATGACAAAGCCACAGCTTCTGTCAGTCAAAACCACAACTCTTGCACTGTGACTTTCTGTTGGGAAGACACTGAGATCTTAAGGCTGGAGAATTGGTACTCCTTAGATCTGTATTGAGTTAAAACCCTGAGTTACTTAAACTTACAGATCCAGACACAGCTTGCAATGAGACTCACCTATCTTTCACTCCAGTCAGGCAGTGAGATACTGCAATCTGACTGCCTGGACCAAAAGTGACAAGCACTAAGTGGTAACTCCTGTATCTTATCAGGGTATAAATGATGCAAGCAGAGATCCAGCAGGTCTCAGGGAAATTAGAAGGCTGCAGTGAAGATGATGGAAGAAGAATCCCATTCTTTACTGTCAGGACAATTTCATCTCAGGGGAATTAGCTTCTGGCTGGGATATTACACCCAGTTCCTAAGCCCTGGAGGTGGCACTAGGGGACATCCCCACAGCACAAGAAGGAACAGTGAAAGTGAGAACATTTATTTTCTACAATTCTTTCCCACACAATATAGTTGATTGTGTACAGGATGGCATGGTCACCTTGGGAATTAATTTCTGGTAATATGGCACTTCGTGACATTTTGAAATCTACCACATTTATTTTTTAATCAATTTTCTTTCTCCCGCAGAACTCATGCACAAACCTACTCTCGAGCTGGTAATTGGTGTAGCCTTCCAAGTGGAGTGTCATACAATATCCAGACAAATCTGACTGAGCTAAGGTGCTCCCTGCTCGATTCAAACAGTATATAAAAACTGCTTAGACCTTTGCAGCTACATTTCTTGATAAAGCTTAATTTTTACTCCACATCATTTAAAATCCCTTCTATTTCCTTCCAGTTACTGCAGCAGGCTCTACAATAGGTTCAAACATTCCTCCTGGATATTCCACAGGTATAGAATAACACTACATATTGGTTATTCATCATCTTTATCAGACTATTTCAAACCTAAATATTGGCTCTTCAGTGTTTACAGATCACTGATGTGAATGTCACCTGGGCTGGTGATTTACTCCACCATAATACTGAGATGCCAGGATGAAATGAACAACCAGCAAAAGTTCCAAACCATGTCCTCTTAGAATAGGTGTCCACAAAGCACGACTGTGAAAAATTTCAGCTTGGCATCAAGCACCATATTTTGCAATGAAGAATATCTAATAAACAGCTCTCACATATTGTGCCCTTAGCACAATTCCACTGCTGTCCTTAGTTGGACCTGTCTCCTTTCCTGAGATGTGCAAAGATGGAGCAACTGCTGCACCATGAAGCCCACCTGCAACATGGAAAAAGAGAAATACAGCTAACACTGCACTGTGATGAAAGAAGGCAGAGCAGACCTAGTCACCCATTACCACATGCTGCTTTGTTATAAAATAATTCTCATTCTTCTTACCCCTCTAAGAGATCGTCCCTCTGAACAGCTTGGAAATGAATATTTCTGTTTTCTGCCACAGAAAACACCAGAATCTAGAGCCAGAAGTTTGAAAAGTGGGTGAACACAGTGAGGTTCAACTAGCAGGAATAACTTGCATTAAGGTAGTTCTCCTTTTTCATATTTTATGGCTTCACTCTGTTACCAAGATTACAAAAATTTGATATTATTGCCTGGCATGCTATAAATGGAAAGCAGAATTTGAGAAACCCTCATGAGAACCAAGAATGAGCATATAAACACACCAAAATAAATGTTCAGTTTGTCCCAACACTTTGCTTTGCCCCTTTTTTTTGTTGAATTAACATAAAATCTAAACAGGGCTTTTTAGAATGCCAGGTTGCCAGACTGTGTGAATAATCCTCAGAGTTACCTCTGAGTCAAGGTAATTTTGGGATTAAGGAAGTAACCTGACAGAATGCAAAAGGGGAATACACAACTGACAAATGTATCACTCCAAGTTCAGTCAGTGGCAAACTGCTTGATTATAGAAAACAAAGAAAAGAGCACATCCTATGGAAAGAGATTAAGTAGGCCTACTTAATCGTCATGGAAATACTAAGCTTTAATGAAGTTATAGTCATAAGAGCTTTTATTTTAAACTTTTCTTTCGATAGCATTACCCTGTGGATAAATACATGAGTAATGTGAAATACTTTTACCTAAAACAGTCAAGAAGTCAGGAAGCAACCAAGCGGAAATCTTGCCAGTGCCAAGTCTGGCTAGAGAGTTGAAAATTAGAAGGTATATTGTGCTGTAACTGAGATGCATAGGAGTAAGAGACATCCTTCTATCTTAACATGAACCAAGACTGACACTCTCTTGAGAATGAAAAACTTGATTGCTTGCATTTTTTTTAATTCACCAGTCTGAATGGTCCTCAGCTTACTCTAATGTTTTTGATTGATAGTGTTGGTTTTGACACAAATCTTTACATAGCTCTCTCTCTATTGACTACGCTGGATTTGGGATGCTGGAATTTCTTTCTGTAGCTGAAACAACAAATTTTTAATAGCAGCTGTACTTCACTGCATTAAAATCATGATGCCACCATGGAAAGCACTCTGTCCAAGGGTATAGGAGTAAAGAAGCAAGTTTTTGAAATATGAAAATTTCTACAGTGAGAGAGCCAGAGGCAAGGAGAATTACACCTCAGGTACAGCAAGTTTTGTTGCATGTTGTAACTGAAGCACACAAAATGAAACCAGATCTTTACCAAGCTTGTATACAACAGCAACTCTTTTCCCATAGCTTCCCCTTTTTTATCACAGCATCTCAGCAGTCCCCTGTCTGAGGCCAGGGATTAATAATCTCTCTACAGCACTTCCTCTGTTATTCCATACATGATTTTAACTGAGTTTACTGATACTACATTCCCTTTTGGGACCTAGTGTTGCCAAAATGAGTGTTCAGCACTCATTTATTTTCATGTCAGAGGACTAGAAAATGTAAAGATTTCTGTGTTAGGGCTGTGAGGAAGCAGCCAGAGCCTGCAGGGACCTGCAAGGCTGAAGTGCCCAGGCTGCCTGCGAGGCTTCCATGCACAAAGGGCATGTGCTGGGCGGGGGCAAGACAGGATGTACTTCCAAATGCATTTCTATGCCATTCGGAAAGTTCAGCCCTTTGTGGTTTGGACACTGGTTAAAGCAAATGTTTTTCTTTGAACCTTTAAATAACACCTCCTTTCTCCAGCAGCCAGCCCGCTCCAGCTGCGTGGCTGCATCCGACAGACCTGTGTCCCCTTGGTGTCCCCTCTGCAGTGACTCGGGGCACACATGCTGCAGCCAGGCTTCTGCTCAGGATGTGTTTGGGTGTAGCTCCATATTCGGCATATCTGGCATGACAATATGGTTCAAAACTCACAATGCTCGTTTAGAGTCCAAGTGATATCGTATGAATCAAAAACGCTGGAAAATTAGTAAAAGAAATAGTGAAGTTCACTGTGCAAGGACAAAGACTCAAGTAAATAAAGGAGCAGGTGTTCACTTAAATCCCATGTAAGTCTTAAGAGTTAGAAGTGGCATTTTAGATTTCTGAAGGTAAGGGAGGTTGTTGTGGTTTATCATTTTGACACAATAATTTAATTTAACCATATTTTATACTTTAAATGGTCAACTTGTTAAAGACTCCAGGCAATGGGATCTGCTACTAACTAAATCAAATGATTGTAAAAGAACAAAGAAAAATTATAAAGGCAAAAATGTAACATTAACTCCAATAATAAGGTGAAGGAGAGGAGATTTGAGGTTTGTTAGGGGGTTTCCTTCCCAAACAACTGCTGACATATGAACTGACAGGTAAAAAAATAATCTCACACATGAGTATAGACATTAAGATAAATGAAAAGTTGTAAAGTCATTTTAGGAACAGAGGAAACCCCCCTGCAGATTAGGAAACCGAGGATAATTCATTGAAAAAGTAGTAGTGCCATGCAAATCACACATTTTTTAACCAGAGAATGACATAACATCCAAGTCTTTCATAACATTCCAAATCTTAGATTACAGTAAAATTAGAGAGTGGGATTGCTGTAAAGACAGGAGGTTGAAAAAT
This sequence comes from Calyptomena viridis, assembly GCA_013390005.1. NCBI lineage: Eukaryota > Metazoa > Chordata > Aves > Passeriformes > Eurylaimidae > Calyptomena > Calyptomena viridis. The sequence goes on along the minus strand of WEIV01021748.1, from coordinate 70,835 downwards.
TAAATACAAGGATTGCTGAAGAAATGTTATTTTCCTGCAACACTCCAGACCCATTAAGTGCTACACATGAATCTGGGTGAAGCAAGCTGACAAAAAGCAGGTTATATCAAAGTGTAAATAAGGAGTCCAGTGAAACACTGGTACTTTGATTTAAAAGTACTGTGATTGAGAAGCTCAATATGGTTGGCCACAATTGTACAACTTTTTTTTTTTAACAACTTCAGAAAGTATTCTCTCATCTTCTGTGCCCTACAAAGGTGGTGTCTTGGTGCACAATATAATCACCAGAAGGCAGGGGTGTTTCCTGGCTTTTTTCCCAAACCATTGTTTGGGGCAATATTCTCTGGGAGATGGGCAAGGAGGAAGATGGAGCAGGGAGGAAGGATGAAATCCCTCCATATTAGAATCACCTGTCTCCCTTTCCTTTCCCCAAATTCATCCTTAATAATTCCTCTGCTCCACAGATACCATGCAGATTTTCCTTTCAGAAATGGTCTGATTATTTGTAAACTGCAAATAATGGAGCTCAACTTATTTTTAGCTTTGAAGGTTTCAGTTTCTATTTCAGATCCATGAAAAGCTTATACACCCAAAAGGCAGTTTAACTTTTCCTATTGTATTACCCGACTTAACAAGAGAAACTACTTTTGCTGAGAGTCTTTTTCTTTCCAATGGAATGGTGTTACTTCCCACAGACTTTATAGTTTAAAATGAAAGAAGAACAGAGACGATGCTGAAAAAAATCTGATCTGTATCCTGCCACATTCCCCTTTGTCTCCCTTAGCAATGAGTTTAAAGAAGTTGGGAAAAGTACAAATATAAGGAAAAAGGCAGCTTTTCCCTTTCAATGAACTTAGTTGTATAGAGCTCAGCAAAACAGATAAACGTTACTCATCTGGCCCCGAAGACAGCTAAGTTCAGGCAGACCAAAAACATACTGTCCTGCAGGTGTCAGAGTTGTGATTTAGAGCAGAATGTTCCTTTTCGTATCCAGTATCTCCTCGTGTGTCACAGCTGTGCCCAGCTCTCCCGTCCCAGCAGTGAGATGAAGAAAGCATCACAGCATCCCCTTGCCTACCTTTTCACTCACTGACAAGACAGAATTTCAGCCCACCTAAATGGGAAAGTAAAGCCCTAGGTTGTTTTGCCAGATTTGTGAAAGACATGGATTGTCGGTTTCTTGCAGTAATTTTCAGTTTCAGTTTCTATAAGCACAACATTTATATGAAAAACAGGGATGTTCTTAAAGTCTGAGACAAACTACAGCAAACTTTTGAGCAAGTAACAGGGCTAGCCACAAAACAAAATCACAAAAAATATCCAAAATTATCCACATTCAGACATCATCCTACTAATATTTCAAGCAACACAAGCCCAGATACTGACATGCCGCAGTTACCAATATCTACAAAAGGTAAGATAAGATGAATTTACCATGAAAAAAAGCATGCATTCAAAGGTTGAGAAAAAACTGACCTTAGGAAACTGGACAAGTTTCTGCTCTTTCCCTCTGGATTCAGTACCAAAAAATGAGGAGAGCTGCCAGTCCTGCTCAGGGCTAGCAGAAAGTGACAGCAGAAAGGAGGAAATAAGCCAAACCAGAACACTCAGAGGGGGAATTCCAAAGAGGAAAATTAAGAGGAACCTCCCTTCTAGCAACCCTGGTATAACAACACTGTTACCTTTGCTGGTTGCTTGTCACTGCTAAGAAGATCTTGCTCTTGTCACTAGTCAGGAACAGATCGATTTATTTGGCTGGAAATCAGATTGGGTGAGAACTGATAGTGACAATTCCCATTGCTCCCCAAAATTCTTCCTCTCCTTTTTCATTCCAGTTCAAATCTGTCCCAAGGTCATGCAGTCCATCAGTAAGAATAAAGCAAGCAGCATATGGACACTTACCTTGCAGCTCCACTCAGTGTAACAGAAGTGAAAGTATGTCTTTCACATGTTCATAGACTCTACCAACAGAAAATTTGATAACTCATGCAAATGTCTCTTGCCATTGGTCCAAAATGACAAGTAGGATGTTCCATGAAACAGGAGCTCATAAGTCTTGTCTAGCTTGAACATGGTTTGCTTGTAGCAGCATTTATTCATCTAATCATCACTTACTTTGTCAGTACCTACCTGGTGTAAGACAAACAACCGTTGGAAAACCAAATCCTTTTGTGAGCATTCCTATTCCTATCAGGATGCCTATAGCTGCCTCTGTGTGGCTCTGCAAGCTTATTTGCTCGCTTTTCTCTTTTTTATCATGCACAAACTAGAAATTAATTATGAAAGAAACTACATTCTAAAGTGAGTAAATACTTTTTGTAGTATTACTCTGTTGGTTATAGGTTTAAAGAAAAGTTCCACCAGAGTCTGAAGGGGAAAGGGAAGGAGTAGGATTTGATAAACACAATGATATCCAGCACTTCCTGCATCTGTAAGCCAAGATTTTTATCAGCTGCTTGATAACAAATGGCTCGAGCCCAAGGTAGCAGCTCCTGTAAGTAAAGCAGCTGCTAATCTCTGTGAGCCTCTTCTCTTTGCAGAGATCTACTTCCACCAGGTTCCATGGAAACATGCTCACTGAAAAGGGACAAAGCTGTTTCCTTCCTGGGAGTGGCTGAGCTGTTCCCAGTATTTACAGAGATGGGGCCCAACCTGTGATGCAGAACACCAACCTCTTCAGGCTCTCTGACCACCCGGGCTGTGTTGGAATTCCTCTGTGCACATTAAAGGACAGCAACATGTCAGAATAACAGCATTCAGAGCAGAAAATACTGAAAGACTGCAAAAATACAGACTTAGTGCTGTAGCAAAGACTGGTTGTCCACTTTTTGTACAGCACTTCTAAGCTTCTTGGAGACAGCAGAAAGGAATGGCTGGAGCAAATAGTAGTTCATCTACTGGAGTAGTCTGTAAAGGTGGTCTTAGAGGGAAAAGCAGATTGGAAAACAAGAGAGTATGAGACAGCTGAGAACTGCCTAAGCTTTTCAGGTAACTGTCAACTTCTGTGCTGCAAAGGGAGGAGACAGAACACATTCAGTAGTATTGGAAGCACTGCAAAACTGATGTCCTGATAGTGCACTTTACAAGAGGGAGAAACTTGGGACTTTTTTGTCCAGAAACTGTAAACATCTGTAGATAGTGTGAAACCTTCTTATATCAATCTGTTCCTTACCCAAGTTTTATTTGCAAAGCTTCTTCAGAGTGAAGCAGTGATTGAACTTAAGGCTGAAAAATTTCAACAAGAAAATCAGAAAGAAATTTGCTTCAAAGGAAGCCGAAATCTTTAAGTATGCAAGGCACAACACAGGTAGCCAAAGTCTTCATTCAGAGATTTATCCAAAGTAAATTCCTGCAGTTCTGCTTTGCAAAGTGTAACAAGGTTCAGAGATGGGCTGGTACTTAGATATTCACTGAGGGCAGCATTCTCCAATGCTCATGGACATTGCTTCAAAGCCCCTATAGATTTTGATACTGTACTATGAACAAGAATCTGTGCTTCCTTTGAAACTCCTTTCATGTTGGCTGAGCTGTTGGCTCTATATTTGGGCTCTGGGTTTCCAGTCAGCTAGTGTCTTTGGGCTCTCTGGCCATAAGTTGGTTTCCATACCAGAACTTTTGTTTGGGATTCCTTCCATCCAGGCTGAACAGCTTTTCGTAGAATGGAAATCCTACTTAACAAATTTCCCTCTTTTCTGATTATAATGACTGGAACTTGTATTATATACAAGCATCAGCAGTTCATTACTTTGCTTCACCGATGAATGTGTGTATTAACTGCAGAACCTCCCTTCCTGTTCTACAGAGTGTCTTTACCTCACACACAGCTTTTGTAGATGAGTGATGTTTCATAGCAGTTACATCTCTTTTAAAGATTGTCATGTTCTTCTCAAGGTCTAAGACATGCCTTAGCTATGGAAAGTGCTAAGCAATAGCAACAGAAGAAGCACAAATAGTAAAAATGCATGGGTCGACTTAGTTCTCTTTTTCACACACGTTGTTTGTGCTATGATACATTTTAAAGAGGAAAGTGAGTTAAAAAGGAGAAGTTGTGCTTTTGATTTCTCTGCATTGAGGGGAAGTATCACTTCTAAGTAAATACGAGGCTGCCCGAAGTCTACATCTAATTTTGGAATCCAAACAATATTAGTAAAATGTCAGCAATTAATTTCATTGTTTTTCCTAGGAGCAGTGAGGCAGCTGAAAATGTACCAGTGAAGGCCATCTTATGTCCTTCAGTACATGGCATCTGGGTATGTCATGAGCCTTAGATTTTATCTGGTGTCAAGATAGTAAGAATTGTTTTTATTTCTACACATGCAAAACCAAAAGCAGAAATACAAATTACATATTGCAAATTAGGACTGTAGCAACAGAAGAATCAAATTTTCAAAGTTTAGGCCACTCTAGTCTCCTTTCCCTTATTTTGGCCTTAGCTACAATATAATCATTTTGGAGTGAAAAAGTACAGAACTTCTAGCACACTATTGCAATAATTATTTCAACACATTATTGCTTGGTATGTTTGCCTATAGCCCAGCAAAAGCCAGGGACAGCTGTATAGAAACTAGGCTTCCTCCCAAATTATGGCTTTGCAGATCTTGTTGGAAAACTCCTCAGGAATCCTTAAAACGTGTTGGTAGAGTAGAACAGGACCCATCTTGCAATCTTTACATCTTAACACCTATGCAAAGACACTCCCACTTTTGATCTGTCTTCAGTCTGGATATAATAGAACAAACAATACTGTATTTGTGTTGAAAAGCCTATAATCTCCTGTTCATGGTGAATATCACCTCAGCACATTTGCAGGTGGAAACTGCTTAAGATGTGAAACACAGAAATTCTGCTTTTCTCATGTTTAAGTGGCAATCATGATGATGTATCACAAGCTATTTGCTCACTTGCTTGTCTGCTTCTGGAGGGAAGTATCCTAAGGAGAGGAGTTCTTTCTCCACTAGAGATCTACCATTCTCACATTAGTATGTCCCCTCACAGCCAACCACACTTATGCCCTGGACCTCTGAGCAAGGTTTTCCTTATCTGGCTTTCGCAGAGCTAAACTGCAGCAGCTCAGTGAGTTGCAGAGACTGGCTCAGGATTACAATTTAAATTGAGTTTCTTCTTTTAATACACAGATTCTCCCGTGGCTTGAACTCTCCACCTCCTGTCAAGAAGGAGACTTAGTCAGGACAGCTTCTGCCTATAGGGGTCTCAAATGTGACTGGTGATACTGAGAAAGGTTTCTGAAGACCTTCCTGGCCAAATAATGGAGACAATGCTTTTGGTTTTTTGCTTGTTTGAGCTTTTTTTAAAAAAAAAATCTGTTGAACTCATTCAAGAGCACACTGCAGAAGAAGCTGAAACTTCCCTCTTCCCCAGGCTGTGGTGAACCCATTCAGATTTGTTGTGACAGTAAGCAGTTCCAAACTTTCTGCAAGTTTGGAGCTGCCTTCAGGATTTCTTCTGCTCCACGAGACAGCAAAGTGAAAGTGGAAGCATCTTATTTAGTGTAGGTTTACATTGGTAAACTAAGGGAAACAGTCTTTTTCATGTAATACCCCAGGTACAATGCTATCCTGAATGAATTGGACCTTATTCCTACTCATACCTCAAGAAAACTAATACTTCTGTTTTGAAGCAATGTAGGCAGCAACTTAAAAGTAAAATACCTTTAGAAGGCAAATTCTGAGTGAGATAATACACATGAAAGATCCAAGGAATTTACTTTTCTATAAAGAAAATCAATTAATCTGCTCTTCTCAGTTGTTATTTATATGGTTACAGCAAATCTTGTTACCTACCTGCACTGCAAATCAAAATTGAACTACTGAATAATGAGAGAACTTCTTTTTCCAGTGTTTCACATGCACTTTCTGATATTGACCATAAACACAAATGTTTGGAAGAAGCACCCAATTCTTGTTATTTTATGAAGGTATTTTGGATCTTAACCAGAATTTGCAGTAGTGTACTTAAAATTTTTATAAAGATTTAGCAAGTTCCTCAAAGTGCATTGTTTCTTACCAGGTGGAATTACTGCTTTACTTTCAAATGTACCTGATGATGAAGGGAAATCAAGGCAATTTTCAAGGTAGTATAATCTAGTAGCAAGTAAAGAGAAAAGTATTTGGATTATGTTTGAATACTTGTCCCATACTCAGCCTCAGGCTTGTTTAGGCAGCCACACAGCAGACTGGAGTTTAAAGATCCCATTTGCAAGCCCCAAGACAGGCCTAGAAATTCTGCCTCATTATTTATTTCAAGGCTGTAAGTTCTGCTGTAACAATCAGGGATCTAAAGAAAAGTAAACCTGTACCTGAACACTGTAGTTCCCCTCTGTTGTTTAAACTTCTGTAAGGCAGTAAGTCTCAAAACATGACATATAATGAGCCAACAGGAAGTACATTTCTGGTAAATTTTATTTTTATTTTTGTGTTTTTGCTTTGTTAAAGATTTACTTTGGTTTACTGCATTTGAGAATGCATTGTGGCATACACAGTGCAAAGTACATCACTGGAGAGCAGGTGAGGAGGAGAGCTGAATGTAATGCAAGAGAGACAAAGAGATCTATCCTTTCAGGATAGCTACCAAATACCCATTTTCATGATAAAACTTGTTCTTTGCCACCTTTTGCAGAACCAGAAGTGCAAACCAGGTTAAAGAGACCACAACAAGTGCAGTTTTTCTCGACTGGCATATCAACCATTGATAGTCTGAGGAGCCTTTATTCATGGCACATGCTGGCAACTCATGTAGGAAAATCTCTTATGTTCTTCAGTCACATATGGGAGGAATCCCCTTTTTTTTAAATTCCAGATGTCTATAAGTAACAAAATTGCACTGAAACTGGTGTAGATTTAAGTAGGGGAAGTACTTAATGACTTTTGACACTGAATTCAAGACGAGGTTTTTGATGAGCAGCAGGAGAGATAGAAAGGCAGACACCTTATAATTCTGAGGTAGTGAACTCACTTTTTAGTCTGACTCACCAGAGGAATAATGGTGTGGAGAAGAGGGGTAGCTCTGGGAAAATTCAAACATTGTCCTTCCCTGTAAAACAACAGAACCTCAGCTTAAATGATATAATTCAAAATTACTTTAACAAAACCAAGCAACTTTAAAAGAGGAATAGAGAAATACTTAATAGAATATTGGTGTAGTCCTGTAAAACTGGTGAGAGGACCCTGGGCTGCAATGTAATGAGGGGTATGATCTTTTTTTCTTTCCTAAAAGACAGTATTGAACATTATTTCTCAAGATGCTGTCCAGGTGTTAGAAAGATGAATTACTTGTTGGTAGAATTGCCTTATTGAGGTTTAAGACTTGATATGCTTCAGTGATCTCAGACTTATGGGTAGATTAACAAAGCTTGGGGAGAAGGATGTGATACTGAGGTTGGTTATAAAGATTGCAGAATTTATGGGCATCAAGGACACTTGCCAGAACTCCCAAGATAAGGTTCAGATGACTGTTTCTCAAAACCCTGATAGACTACCTTCAAAAAGCATTCCTGCAGAAATTACCTTGGCTTCTACTTTTATTAGCCTGGGATATCTAAGTTTGCTGTCAGTCTGCCATAAACATTCAATAAAATTCTTCTGTTTCTCTAAAATGCTACTGTTTCAAAACTCACAGCTCTTGTATTTTTAGCTTAGTAACTTAAATAATGGTAACAACATTTGTCAGCACAGCCTGTGCAGTCCAGACTCGTTGTGCCAAGAGGGCACAGCTACCACAAAGCTCTCTGCAGACAAAGACATGAAGCTGTTTTCAGCAGTGAGATATCAACTAACAAGGGCCAACCGTGTCCTGGGGAGCATCAGGCCCAGCATTGCTGGCCAGGCTGGGGATTGTCCTGCTCTGGAGTGGCCTCACCTGCAATATTGTGGCAGTTTTGGGCACTGGAAAGTAAGAAAGATCTCGAGCCATCAGAGAGTGTCCAAAGGAGGCAACGAAGATGGGAAAGGACCTGGAGGGGAAGCATGTGAGGAGTAGCTGAGGCCACTTGGTGTATTCAGGTGGAGGAGAGAAGTCTGAGGGGAGACCTCATTGCAGTGACAACTTCCTCGGGAGGGGCAGAGGAGGGGCAGGCCCTGATCTCTGCTCTGTGGGGACCAGGGACAGCAGCCAGGGAAAGGCCTGAAGTTGTGTCAGGACAGGTTTAAGTTGCATATTAGGAAAAGGTTCTTCCTCCAAAGGGTGGTTGGGCACTGAATAGGCTCCCCAGGGCAGTGGTCACAGCACCAAGCCAGAGTTCAAGAAGTGTTTGGATGATACTCTGAGGCACATGGTGGGATTTTTGGGGTGTCCTTTTCAAGGCCAGGAGTTGGACTCAATGATCCTTGTGGATCTCTTCCAACACAAAAGATTCTGTGATTCTGTGAGATATTTTCTAAACCATCTTTGTGTTGATAGGCCTGCATTTAAACTATGAATTCCAACACTTTCTTCCTCACCTGAATACCAGCAATTCAGTACCTTCACTGGCACTAGAATGATGGTGCTGTGGCACATGTCTGAACTTTCTAGTAAAAAAACAACCAACCAAAAAACCCAAACTAACCTGAAAATTAACGAAATATTTCTGATTTATTGATACTTTGCCAAAGCACTGCTGATTTATAAGCATGCATTACATTATTTTTGTCAGTACAAGGTATTTCATCAGCAAGCCAAGGATGGAGTGTGAAGCATTCCCACTAGAAGTTGTCTGCTTTATGGCCTACAGATAAGGGAAAAGACAGAGAAAACTTCTTATGCCTTCACTTGGTTTGCAAGAAGTCTCTGAGCACCACAAATGCACAGATCTCTTAGCAGTAGTTTTGGGACAAATAGTGCACAGCAGTATTCATCTAGTTAACAGATGGACTGTCATTTACCTATAGCTAAGAGCAATTGAAGGAAAAAAAGAAGAAAATAAAAAAAATTCATCTCTTTTCTGTCACCACTACTAGAATTCATACAACTAGTCCAACACATTGGTACGTTGGAGCATGTGACATAAAAACCCTGTAATCTCCCTTACATTGAAATAAAACAGAGCAAGAATAGGAAACAGAATACAAATGCACACCCAAATCAACAAGGAAAAGGATGCAAGCAAAACCACAACCTGTGTTGAGTTTCAGATTAAGGCAAGAAAGGCAGACAAAAATATTAAACTGACAGTTGAGGAAACCACATATTTTAGGGGCTTCCCTAGGGCATTTCTGATCTTTGTCAACTAAAGCACACACTAGACACAAAAGCTACTAAAATCCACATCTCACACAGTAGCTCTGCCTTTAGTCAGTTGAATAACCCAGCACTTACCATGACTTCCATTCCCGTAGCTGTGCTGTTCTTGTAACTGCACACGGTGGTATCACAGACGAGGTCACACCACGTTCTTTTCCAGGAGCTTCAGGTCCATGTTTCTGCAGTCCTGCAGCGTGGCCTCTGGGCTGCCCTGCCATGGAGTAGGGGAGCTCTCACACCCTTCTCCTTAAGATGCTCTGCCCTGAATGAAGGATGAAAGCCAGACAGTGACTGCATTCTCTGAGAAACAAACATGTCTGAGTTCTTGCCCTTCTTCCAAGGTTTATTTCAGTATTTTTAATTGGTGATTATTTATACATTTTAAAGACGTGTGGCTTGTGAATTCAGGCTCATTCACAGGAGGAACAAAGGTTTTACCCTGCAGATGTGGAGTCAGGCAGAACAGCTTTCACAGGAACAGATGTGGAGACATCCAGTACAGCCTGGAGCTTCCTCCTCTTCTAAGGTGGGAGGCTGAGGCTTGTCACCTTTTAGGCAATAGGGGGAATTGTGATCTCTTCCCAATCACAGACTCAGTTGTAAAGGAATCACAGACCACAAAGTGTGAACTTTGCTTTCATTTTTGCCAAAAGAGGTTGGGTCCCTACCTCCAGGAGAGCTTTTTAGCTGTGTATTCCATACAGAGCTATTTCCAGTAGCAGCTGGTATGTCTTGTAAAGTATATGCAGTCAGTTTGTCAGACCCCATTCCAAGGCACTTAATGTCCCTGTGGCTTATATGGAACATCTAGTGTAAAGACCAATCTTGAGCACCTCTTCCTCTTTGTACAATTCAAACCTACAGAAATAGTATGAATTTTGTGAGTTTTAATTCCTCAAATATCCCTTCAAGTTCTCTGTGACTGAGTACAAGGAATATCAGGGAGCTGAAGCTACTTGGTGAACCAGAAAAAAAGGAATTAACAAATTAAGGAAAGATGCTATTAAACAATAATGCTTTAGAAGTAAGGACCACAGGCTGCTTCAAAAAAACTTACAGCTCAAAAGAATTAAGTATGGTAGGAATTAAGTATGGCTTTTCATTTCATTGCATCACCAGATTTGGAAGCCTTTCTTACTTTGTGTTTTGCCTATATTCTCCTTTTTTTTTTTTCCTGATAAAGTTATTGCCTTTACCACCCCCCTGACACCAGTTTAGAATAAGTAAGAAAACCAAACGTAAGCAAGTATAGCAAAAACTGCTTAGCCACAGCCTCCACAACAAAAGATGAGTAGAAATTGCCAGTGAAAGTGGTTGAAGAACTGTTCAGCATCTCAGGGAGCTGAATGAGGCTATGTAGGCATTACTAGCAGCCAGGGAGAAAAAAAAAGAAACAAGAAAAAAAGCTAATGAATAAGTAGCTTAGAGCTTTCACAAGCAACTTCAACTTTTATTTTTGCAAATAAACCAGTAGGAGCAACAGTACTCAATTTTTCATATCAATCTCCTATTGTATTAAGTTTCTCAACTGTTTAATAACTCTTAGAATCCTTTGTTTAATAGGTTAGGGTTATTATATATTACTTATTTTTTCCTCAGCAAGCCTATAGAGGATTGGCCTAAGGAAGGAAAGGCATTGGATACTTGTGTGAGAGTGCACAGGCATTTTAAATTTATACAGCAAAGGAGAGGAGGGACTTCAAGCACTTCTGATGAAATCACTGCCATTCCAGGAAATGCTTACTGCAGTGGGTCTATGGGGTTGCTTAAACCAAACTTTTGACAGGTGCCCAAACAGCCCAAATGCCTTATTTTTGGGGTTCCTAATCTGAGAAATAAAAGATTATTTGCAAAAGTAACAAGCAGCAACTATTGCAACTGAGAATGAATGAAGCTTTTAAAATAACCAGAGATATATAAAGCTAAACACAACAAGAAGTCTGCATCCAAATGCTGGGAAGCAATGCACCCCAGGCTGGAAGAGAGCTGATGACTTTGCCTTTGTATGCCTTTGTTTTGTCTTTTTCCAAGTGATCACTGCACATTCTAAAGAGAAAAAGCTGCTGAAGTAAACTTAGTAACTTGAAAATTTTTAACTTCTGAAGCAACTGCACTAAAGAACCCTAAAGCATGAGTTAAATAAGGCCTAGAGCAACAAAGTGAATACAGAGGATAAAATAAGGTATTTCATAAAAATACATAATGTTTCCTTGCTTTTTTTCTAACTACTACTACAGCTACTACTGCACTTTTTAGAATCAAACCCAGTTACAGTGCAATAATGGGTATTTATACTCCTTCCTTCAGATACTCAAAAATTATTTTTCACCTCTTTAGGCATAATTGAATGAAGGATCAATACAAGCCTTTTTTTCTTTTTTTTAAACCTCCATTTGTATTTAGGACCCAAACCTCTTCAACTTTGTCATATCTTTCAGTTACCCATTTCTTTCTGATGACAGAACTTAAACTCTACTGACTGTATTCCATCACCCAGCTAAGAGACACAGTCAAGGAGGTGCTGTGGCTTCTCCCCTGTAATACAGAGCTGCCAGTTACAGCAATTCACATATGTTCAGCCAAAAAAGTTCCTCAGAAATTCGTTCTGGGCCAAAGCAGAAAATCATGTTTTACAAATGAATTATAAAGTGATGCTATTAGAAAGTTATCCATTTAGTACCTTCTCTGATTTGCCCTGGTTTGTTATTCACAATATCCTTGGGGAGTTTATAGGAAGAGTCTCTGATAACATATCCTGCGAGATTCTGGGCGATGTGCCAAGGAAAAAGAGAAATCAGGTGACTTCTTGGTAGTCATGTGAATAAAACACCATATTAATCTTAGAGGAGGTTCTATGTATTGTTGAAACAGAGAACAAGAGACATTTCTCAGTTACTCATATCAGGGCTTTGGCACCGATAGTGCTCTACAATAGAGAGGCTGTTACTTGTCATGGGGAGAGGATTGATTGCCTATAAAGTAATGGCAAATGCACAGCAGCAAGTGATATATTTTTAAACTATTTTATACTACATATTTCAGTCAGCAATTAAGTGAAATCTTAATATACTTCATAAATGGTCAAGGTTTTCCTGTGTACAAACCTGAAAACCAAAGCAGAATTCATAAACTCAGTGTAACTGTCTGCACATTTGGTGCTGTTGAGGCAGTATTTGAGGTCTTACCTCACCTTTAGGGTGTTTCTAATCTCTCCAATGTTCAAATAATTTGTAGTTAAACCAGAACTCAGAAAAAGTGTTGAAAATAGGACAGGTTGTTCTGTGAAATCCTAGAAAACACTGGAAACTTCTCATGAGGTTTCACTTACTTTAAAACAAGGAAGAATTCTTTTCCAGAAAAGCCAAAATGAAGAAGTTCTTGATTTGACCAATGATTCTAGTGACCACGGATTCTTTCTATCTTTTAATTTGCTCTAAAAGAAAATGATGACCCATAAAATACCTTGAATGATCATTCAGCATAATTTGATATACCTTTTTAGAGTATTGATTAAAACCATTTGAATGGCATCATGATAGCCCCTTGTGAGATTCTCTAATAAATTTTGTTAGGAAAACTGATCATCAGTGAGTCAGTGGAGATAAACACTGGAAGGAGGGAAAATTACAGAAACTTTTATCTGTTTTTAAAATCAAATCACAAAACACAGATTCTGTTTCTTTTTCAGTTATTTCATTGCTCGTGCAATCAGTCAGCAGCACCAGAGCAGTAAATCAGACACCTAAAGATGTGGCAGGCTAATTGTCACCTCTCCCATAGATGTACTGTTTTATCTGATAAGAAAGGTAGCACACAGTTATTTTCCGGGGGGGGGGGGGGGGGGGGGGAAGCAATGGCTCAGACAATACAGCAACATTACAGAATTACTAAATTCAAACCATCAGATTTGCTGGCAGAACTGCACTTAGAGGTGCAAGAGGAGCTGACACAGTAGCTGAGGTGAATAATGTGGCAGTCAGGAAGATGTGAGACCTCCCTCGACTGCTGAAGGTTTCTGTCAGTGCAGTTCCGGGAACTGCTTCTGAGTCAGAGCCGGCTCTGTTTGAGTTACTGTTAATATGTTGCTTGCAAGTAGAAGCGTGTGTTGTTACAGTAAATGAAGTAGAGGTCAGCGTCAGGTATGCACATAATTATTTAATAATTGTACCTCGTGATAGCTCTCAAAGAGTTTATATCTGCTTGAGGAGTGAAAATCTACTTAAATATTTTAATATTTTAGGCTTTGGTGACCCATCCCATCAAATTACAAACCACCTGTTTAGTTTTTTGATGCAAGTCTACTGTACTTACTAGCACACTGCAAAGTGTTGTTTTAATACTACCAAGGCCAAACTACAATGGCCACAATACTATTAGTCATTAAAATACGCCTTTCCTCCCTTACAATTACAACCCTACTAAGGACAACTCTACTGTTTTTTCCGACACAAATATTGCTTTGCTCCAAGTTTTGCATAAAGCTACTTTCCAATTAATGTTTTTGGAATGTTCACCTCAGTAACTTCCGTACTCACTCAACAGATACATTCTGGTTTAGTTAGATGTAAAAGACTGGGAAGTTATTATTTTGCAGGCTTATTTAATGCTGGTGGCGAGTCAGATCTACACATAGCTGCAATTTATCAGATCTTCTTCCATCCTTCACTTCATGCTTAGCTGACTAGATTATTTCCCCTCATTATTGTGAAACCCTTACCCCTACCCTGATGTTCAGTTTTCTTGTTTCTCTTCCCTAACTCTACTGCATAATCCACCTGCAACTGAAAAAAAAACCCCAAAACAGGAGAAATCTTATCATAGAATCAGAATATCCTGAGTTGGAAGGGACCCACAGAGATCATTGAGTCTGACAGCGCTGTATCCTCCCCACTGCCCCAGCAGTTGTACCCCAACAGGGCCACTGAGGGGGGACAGCACTGGCAGCACTGTGGGTGTCCCCCAGAAGAGACACACAGCTGTGCTCTCACATTTGTACAGGTGAATTCACCTTTCCCTCTATTCCTTTTTCCTTTCGAGGTTTGTTTTCAGCATGAGATCCCAGGGGACTGTCCTGGCTGGTGCGTGAGATGAACCCGGGGGGCAGACATGGCACTGCGTCCAGCCGGGAGCTGGGGCTGCTGAGGGATGGGGCTGCTGAGGGATAGGGGTGCTGAGGGGCGAGGGTACTGAGGGGGGGTACTGAGGGGATGAGGGTACTGAGGGATGGGGGTGCTGAGGGAT
>WEIV01021748.1:40139-56096 GCA_013390005.1 Calyptomena viridis | reverse complement strand
GGGCGGTGCGGGACGTGCGGGGGGCGGCGGCGCGGCTCCCCCTGTCCCTGCGCCCTGACCGGGTCCCCGCCCCAGGCGCTGGTGGACGACACCGAGGATGTGTCCCTGGATTTCGGGAGCGAGGAGGAGCTGGCGCTGCGGAAAGCGCGGATCAGGTAACGGCGCGGAGGCCGCAGCACCGCGGCGCCCGTGCGGCCCTTGCTGCTGCGGCTGCACTGTCGCACCGGAATACGGAAAACTCCATTCAAACACTTAATTCCCATTTTTTACGGGGAGAGTGGTCAAGTGCTGGAACAGGCTGCCCGGGGAGGCTGGGCAGCATCTGTCCTGAAGATGCGAGGCCCAGAGCGGGCGAGGCCCAGCCCCGCTGCCCGGCATCATCCAGGCGCTGGAAACGAAAACCTGACATACCCAACATACCGAAAACCCAACCAAACAGTACTTTTGTTAGAGCTGGAGCAGTGGAGAGGCCTCTCAGCTCCAGCAAGTGCAGCTGTGCAGCACTGCTTGGGCATTGCATTAGATACCTGGCTGAAGGGAAGCAGCAAGGTATCTGCAATAAACTGTCTTGTTTTCGTACCACAGGATGCGATGTTGTGTGAATTATAGCATATCTTATCCTTGTAGAGGTTACCTAAGAAAATCCAACCCTTTAACCCCTCTCATCTCTCAGGTTAAGCTGTCTACCCTTGAGTTCATCATCAGAGGTGTCACTGCAGCTCTGGCCACATCAAGGTCCTAGTGACAGAGCTGTTGTTCCATCAGTGGCTTTTGAAGAATCTTCAGCGAAAGACTGTGAAAGGAAGAGTTTTATGTCAAAGGAATGCACTCACCAGTAGTGTACATAATCAGCTTTGATTTAGATTGCTTTCTTCCACTTTGCTCCAGTTTATTCAGGTCCATTACAATGACAATATTTCTTCTGGGTGTAAACAAAGAAAAAGAAAGAGATGTTAAACCTGACACTATGTTATCTGAGGTAACAAGCAATCATGTAGCTTTACAAAACAATTACTCTGTTTTACAAGTGTCTAGTGAAGCATTTCTGCCCTTGCACTGCATTGGATTTTGTAACTACATGAGTCAACCCTGACAAAAGATTAATATTCCCAGAATTGCTCTGTTTTTGTGCTTTATCATCAACACACATTTTAAATTAAGGTTTATAATTTGGTGCAATCTTGGAAAGCATGGCCTAAAGGATTAAACAATGGAAAATACAGCTTAGAAGTACCTTGACCACACAGATTCTGTCTGTGGGACCAGACAAGACTTAGCATGAAGTGAAACTACCCTGAAATGTTTGTAGGGGCTCCACAGCACCAGTTACTTTACCAGATGCTCCTACTGGTACATGCTACTCAACAGTAGAGAACAGGCAAAGTCCAGCAAACCAGACTATTGTGTGACCCACTTTGTGTAGACACTTATTTCATTAGAGACAGGTCTTCTTTCTTGCTCTCACAATACTAAAAGACAATCTCATGCTGAAAATTCATCTGTTACAGAATGCAGAAATGAAACTGCTTACACTGTTCATGCAGACATTTGTTTTTAGATTTCTGAAGAATCTTGTCCAAACAAGTCTGAAACACACCTAGGTGCTGCAAAATTTTGTATTATTAGAGGGTATACCACGGTGTTCCAATCACTTGTCTTTAACTTTATCCCAGTTTCAGGTATCTTGAACTTGGGTAGAATTTGCATAAGCTGTGACTAGTTGTGCTTCTGTGATTCTCCAATGTATGTGCAAAAGGGCTCCTTAAAAGCAAAAGGTTAGTGGCTACTTTCCTAAGAAGTTAGAAAAAGATAACTTACACCATCTTTGCAGTTCATTGCAGTCCAGAACATTGGATCTGGGGCAGTCAGGAGCATGTGATCACTTCCTTTACAAATCAGCCAGGTAACATTATGATCAAGCCAGAGAGCCCATTTATTCAAAATTTGCCTCAATATATATGAAATACCAGGCAGAAAAAAAGAATGAAAAGGCAGGATGTAGAGTGCTGCTGTGGCACCTGTGAGCAGGTACTGGGATTGATTCTCCTGTGGTTCAATGGCATACCTTAGGGCTGACCCAAATTTGATGCCTTAATATGGGATGCAACTCAATTCATAGCAGCTCATTCCTATCCTAACAGGCATCATGCTTCCAAACTGAGCAGAGCTTATTGTACCAAGGTAAGTGACAGCCATTTAGCCTCGAGGCTCCAGGGCTGCACTATATGGATGTTTAAATGCAACAGGAAAACTAAAAGTCCAAGCAAGTGGGTTGCTGTGCTTTCAGGAGCCAAGCTGAGCCCATGCAGAGCTTCAGTTACCTTTATCCTTTACTGGATTACCATGAAGGAAAAAAGAAAGAAAAGTAACCATATTCTAAACCTAATACTATCTTCCATTAGAACAAGAAATCATGTATGTTTATACAATGATTTCTTAATGCCATCATATTTATAGATATTAATTTTTAAAATAGTTTTATAGAATACAATGTAATTCAATATAAATGGATTCACAGAAGAAGAGTTAGTAAGCTGTTTAAAAAAGGATGCAGATTGTTTAGCTTCAGGTTTTAGAAGACGATTATGTCCTTATTAAAATTTCTATTTGGAAAAGATAGGAGCTACATATTTTATCTGATGGCTGTGAATTAAGGGAACACATTTATTCTGTTAAGTGAATTAGAGGAACACATTTATTCTGTTTAGCGAGGAAGTGAACAATTTATTTACTGGAATACAGTAGTTTCAGGATTACTTTTTTTTTAAAGCATAAATAGGTGGACATTTTCTGAGATTGAGAGAGCTGTCCAAAGAATGAGGTGCAAGTTTTGGTACATCTCCATATTCCTCCCATAGGGCAAGAACCTGCAAGTCTGTTGTGGTTTGGTGAGGCTTGTAGTGGCCCTGTGAGAAGAGGGACATTCCATAGTCTCAATAAGTGTTTAGCACTGTAATAAATGAGGGCTTCTTGCTCATGTACTTTTTTTTTTAGTAAATACCTTCGAAGTTTGGAATTGGAACAGATTCAGCATCCAAAAAAAGTAATCCTGTTTTAATCCAGTAATCCTGTTGAATCTGCCTTCCAAAATCAAACACTACTTCTCCGAAGTTACTTTCCCATTTGAAGCACTGATAAAGCCGTGAAAGCTCAGTCCACCCTGCTGTGCTTCGGGGCTGTGATCTGTCAGTAGCTGCTCCTGACACAAGGTACCACTTACATAATGAACTCCTCTATCTTCCTGAACAAGATCAAGGCCTGAAGTAGCAAGGCACTGCCTGGTTTTGACAGTTTACAATATTTACAATATCCACTGCACTCCACCCACCTGTCTGTTTATGGCAGAAAAAGCCCCTTTTGCTTAAAATGTCACGTGTTTAGTTCTAAGTCAGAAGAAGTTTTTGGAAAGTTTGAGGTTAACGTGGGCATGACCAGGAATAAATATAAACTACAGCTGTGCATAATTTTTCCTTCTCCACTCATGTGTGTAGTACTACAAGCACAGTATTGACATTTTATATATATATATATATATGTATATATATACACACACACATATATATATACATAGTCTAGAACAGTTAAACAGCTATAGAATAATATTACGATAAGGATATTTAAATAGTCCTACTTATATAGCTATAAATTAAGTTTATAATTATTATAATTGTGTATATATTTTATACCTCATTTTATTATACACAATAATAAAATAATATTTAATAGTTGAATAGTAAATTATGACCTAGGCCATACTACTGTTCATTGTTCATTGTAGAGAAGCTTAATGAGGCAATTGGAGACAAATAAAAATATCTTACTCAGAAAACAAATTTTATTCACTCAACTTCAAGAGAGAAGTTGCTTAAATGCAATACCCTCTAGTTAATTCTCACTTTCAACTAATTAACACAACCACAACTGTACAGAACAAGTTTCTGTACTTGGCATATTAGCCTGAAAATTGTACAGTGCTCACTACAGCATTCTCCAAGCCCCCCATCCCACTGGACAGGTCAATGTTTCATGTCTTTTGCTGAAATTCCGCTTTATTTTGTTACAGACAAAATTTGGTTTGATGAGCAAAGCATAAGTGTCTACTGAAATTAATAATCAATATTTCATGAGAACTGTTAGATTTCCAAATCACTCTTCCTTTCTAAAAGGAAGTGTTTGGATTTAGACATTAAGTATGAAGGTTCATTTTGTCTTATACTAAGCAGCTTCATTTTCTTTTTGTTTCAGTGTTCCTGTTGTGTTTTGAAACAATTCTGAAAGGCATAAGAACCTTCTCAATTATTTTGTGCTTTGCAATGTTGATTTATTTCATGAAATGATGAGGATTTTGAACACAAAATTTTTGAACTATCTTGAACACAACCACTAGCTTCCTTCACACCAAAGTACCAAAGTACCAAAGAAACTGGTGAAAGATTTTGTTCTATCTTTAAGAAAGTTATGACACAAACACCATATTCATCTTTTAGCTTTAGATTGAAGCTTGGCTATTGAAAATACTATTGCTTTGATAATCAAGATATGCATCAACATATGAAGTAGTAGCATTACTATTCTAAAGTAGAAATAGAAATAGTAGAAATTACCATTATAAAGTAGAAATAGTAGTGTTATACTACAGCATCAGCAAGTACTGTAACATTCCTTCTTGTCCCATCCCCTCACATATGCTCTGTGTTTTCTTTCTAGGCACCCACTGGCCACTTTTTTCCACCTGTTTTTCCGAGTGAGTGCTATTGTTACCTACTTGTTCTGTGACTGGTTCAGCAACAGCTTTGTTGCCTGTTTTGTCACTATTCTCCTCCTTCTATCCTTTGACTTTTGGTCAGTCAAGGTAAGATCACCCTGAATAATAATTACCTCTGAAAGCATTTTGTTTGCTATCAAGTAAAACAAAAAAGGAAACATGTACACTGAAAAGTGACAAAAACATTGTGTTCTGTTGGTTTATTAAATGTCTAGGCCATCTTAATGAAGATGTTTACATATGTTAGTTATTGTTTATCACCATGTTCTCTATGGTTGGGAGCTACTAATATGGTGAGAAAATTGCTTTGCCACAGGTAGATTTTTTAGATGTTTTCCCCTCATAAAAATAAAATAAAGTAATACTGATTTTCAGTATTAGATGCTCAGGGATGTCTAAAGCTGCAACCCTGGGCCCACACCCTGCAGCAGGGGCTGCAGAAGGCCCTTGAAAGCCCAACTATGGCTCTGATGCCCTAATCATCTGCAGGCAAGTGGGTCAGGCCAGCCCAGCATCCAGGGGCTCCACATGTGCAGAAGGATTTTTTTTTAATAGAAGTGAAGCACTGATGCATCTCCAGGATTCTGAAAGCTTCTAGTGTTCATCCAGGTGCAGAAATATTTTCTTTGTTTGTTTGCTTGATCCACACAGTTTACTTATCATTAATCTCCCTTTTTTCACTGTTTTTTTGTTCTCAGTGCTCCTCTTTTACTGAGGAAGTTTGTTTATTGGGTGCTTGTCCAACTGACTGACTTGAAAAGATACAACCTATAATTTCTTATCTAAATAAGTGCTATTGTGTTAATTATCATAATAAAAGAGAATAGGCTTTTAAATTTGTGATAACTTCATTGATCATTAATGGCCATTGTCCTCAAGCTGGCACAGCTTTTAGAAGTAATTTTAGTATTTGATAAAAGAAGATTTTTCAAACATGTTTTTTTTTTTTAATTTTTTTACTGTTAGTCAGACAAGTGAATTGTGCTCCTTATTAATGCAAATAATGGTTTCATCACTAGAATGTGACAGGAAGACTCTTGGTTGGTTTGCGTTGGTGGAACCAGATTGATGAAGATGGAAAAAGTCACTGGGTGTTTGAAGCCAAAAGGGTAAATATGTTATTAGAAGTAGGCACAGGACAAACAGAATCCATAGGAAATTTGTAAAGCTGATACCAAGTCAAATAAGGTAACAAATAGAGCACCTTTGTAACAGTTACTTTTTATCCAGCTTCTATAGAAGACAATGTAAGTATTCAGGTGCAAACACACTGGTTTCTCACATCCTGGAAGCCTTCAGGACAAAACTGTTCTCACAACATTGTCATCATATGGATCAGCAGAATAAATATTCATAGCATGGTGCTATAGATTGAAACATTCCTGGTGGTTATATTTTATTTTTAGTGAGAAGATCTTAAAACAAACACACCTTCCCATAGACAATCCCAACACAGAATCCTCTTCAGGAAAGGTCTATGTGGAAAGCAATGCTGAACAGTTTAAACTCATTATTTTAAAATTAATATTTTATTCACACTCACTGAATATGGTGGGAAATAGAACTTGGATCACAGAGCACTCTGATACTGCCAGTGTTCCCCCAAACACACTGAGCAAACAAGATACAAAATGGCATTTGGCATCACTGCCATAGTCAAGACTCAGGTTTTTGCTTTCCACAGCCCCATTCAGGCAAGGGCCTGGCAGAACAGCACCCAGTGCTGCTCCCTCTGCCACCCCTCTGGAGCCATCCAGCTGTGCTCCCAGCTGGAACAGGGAGGCTGCTGTGCAGGGCTGGAGTGCCCTCTGCAGACATCCATGTGCTGCCTGTAATCCCAGGGAAGATAAAGACAGAATATAGACAACCCTGCCCTGACCAAAGAAACCAGACCATCGGAGTTTCTCAGTTCTGTGGAGACAGGAAGCAGAAGCTGTGTTTGCTCTTAAAAGCAATGGCATCCATAAAATGACCTCCTGATCTCAAAACTACTGTGAGATGAGCCAGCCTTATTCACCTGTTACAGCTTTAATTCTAGCCTAGAAGTACAAAGTTAATTCATCTGCATGGGCCTTCCAAAATTTCTGGCAAATGGTAACTTGATTAACAAGAAAATCATAGTCCCACAAGAAGGAACATATAATTAGATTGTATTTTTGCCATGGCTTATCCACGAGAAATACTTTGTCATGGCAAGGTTCTGGAATACACATGGTTCTCTTACTTCACAGAGTCATGCATTCCCTGCTTTCTTTGCCAGTCCTCTGGCAGCTTGTTATGATCTCTTACTTTTTGGGTAAATTTGCTTAGAAATATTCCACTCATCAACAACTAATTCCTGGAATGCTGCATCAGAGGTTCAGCTCGGAAATCCTGTCTTCTGCTGAGCTTGCTGAAAGAAAAGTAATTACATTTAAATCACAAACATTCTTTCTTTGGAGTGACTGCAGCCTTCTGTAATCTTTCATCAAATTAACCAGGTCTTTTAGGTGCAGAGTTCTCAGGTGTATTGACTTTGGGTTTGTTTTTTCCCTCTTACATAGTTAGTGTTAACACAATGCTTCTCCTGGGTAATTTGTCAGTAATAAGATATGGGTGATTAAACCCTTTTATTGACTCAGAATATCTGTTTTTTTCTGTAACTATGAAGGCATAGAATGTTATTCTCTGGATTTCTGCAGCATTACTGGTCCAGAGGCTACATGAAACAGTTAAGACGTTGTAGTTATTGCATCTTTCAGGGTTCTCTTAGGCAAGATAATTTAACCATATTTACAAGTTGTGTGACAACATCTGCCTCATGAGGGACAGATAGGGTAGTCTTATTTTTGCATGGAAAATTCAATATATTGAAAATTAACTAAAAGGCTTTTCAGTTTTCAGAGTGGAAGAGTCCACTGGGTTTTCTTTTGCAGTTGTGAAGCTTGTGTTTCAGAAGCTGGCACTAGTGGTGGTTGAGTGGTCTGAGGTTTGCAGTGAGATTTTGAAAACATTGGAAGGATCAGAACCTTCTGAACAATTCTCTTTTTTGTTTTTTAAAGTGTAGTAGTTAACAACGAGCCTTCCAGTGCAGGTAGAGACATGTGAGTTGTGCTGACCTGAAGAAACGTGTAAGCAGGGCTTTTGCAGCCTGCTCTGAGGTGTTGTGCTCTCCCTGAAGAGCCCACATAGAACACTGTGAATAAATTACAACAGGAAAATAATCTTAGATTTAAATTAAGCTAGGGTACTGCATTTTTTTTTTAGGAAAATGCATGGAAATGTGCCGTTATGAGAATTCCACTGTCTGATAAATCCTATGGGGGAAAATGCTGCCCTGTACAGTAGGGCACAAGGCAGAATGCTTGGCATTAGCTACTTCTCAGTCAATCTTCCTTCTGTGTTCATTTGTCATTTATTGTGCATTTTGAGTGTGACCAGTAGTTTCAATAACTTTCCTTGCAGGTGCCTCCAATAGCTGCCTCAACTGAAGCTGAAGCTCGAATCTTTTGGCTTGGTCTCATCATCTGCCCTGTGATTTGGACAGTGTTTTTCTTCAGCACCTTGTTCTCCCTGAAGCTGAAGTGGCTGGTGAGTTGGGGCCTGAAAGACCTATGGCCAACAGACAATCTTGAGAGAGGGAAAACCCTACTCTGTTTATAAGCCATCTACTTTACAAAAAAAAAAAAATCAAACCACTTCCCCCCCCCCAAATACAAGAAGAAATTTACCCCATATATTGCATTAAGATATTTTTGCCTGTTAAATCTTCGTTTTCCCCTGTAAACATCAAGTGCTTGGATAATCACTTCAGAATTCATTCTGGGACATTCCCAGCCATGCTCAGTACAATTTAACTCCCTTTGGAAAGATGAAAAGCATGTCCAACGTGTGCAGCTACACAAGCAGTAACAGCCAAAACTACATCTTATTATTCAGTGAAACAAATTTACCTATGGGCACGAACCAACTGCAAATCATTAACTGCTTTCTGGTGCCCCAAATGGCACAGCTAAAGAAGCAATAGTTAAAATTAAACCAGCGCTCTGTTCATGCCTCCACCTTTATTTTTGAAAACCAGAGATTGTTTGCTTAGCCAGGAGCTAGCTGGAGACAGAACCCCAGCTGGAACTGGAGGCAGGTTGCTCAGGTGCTTGTAAAAGGCACATTACACAAATGCAGATTATATTGCTTTCAGAAAACTGGTTCTGAGGCTGAGAGACACTCTGTAAGATAGATTATTGTGTAACAGATAGCAATAATAGATAGACTATATTATAGTAATAATAGATAGACTATTGTGTTTGCTTGACATGGTTGGATCTCTTTGAAGGACTGTGCCCCTCTTACAGCACACCTTTTCCCAGTGTGTGCATGTGTGTGTAGCTCCTACACATACAGGTGATTTGTGGTGGTCTGTTTGTCCCCGATGAACTTCTCTTTGTCTACAGGCTCTTGTGATAGCTGGGATCTCCCTTCAGACTGCTAATCTGTATGGCTACATCCACTGCAAATTAGGGGGACAAAAAACCATCAGCAGAGTGACTTCAAGGTTGTTTGGCACAGCAGACGTTCCCAAGAGTAAGTACTGAGCTGTCTGTCAGCTCCACCCCCTCAGGTAGCACAGGGCTCTCCTGCTGGTTCCGGCTCTTCCCAGGTCTGCTGCTACAGTAACTCCTGGCAGGGTGATCCCGATCCTCCAAGCCTCTCCTGCAGTGGCACATGGAAGGAGTGTATCTCAGGTCACTTTGCTCTGTGTTTGGAAGCCTGTGGAGCTTCACAACTGAGCTGCTTTCAAAGCTTGAGGAACAATGTGAAGTTAAATCCTTGCACTTACTACAATTGGAATGTAACACCTCTCTTTAGGCACAGCTGGCAGAGTCACCTTCAACCCTCAGGCTTCCACCTGGTAGTTCCCTGATTTTATGAGATTCCCATGTCCCTGGTTCTGCTAACAGCCATGTGTCCTCTGTTCCCTCCACAGGGCAGAGCAGAATTTCAGAAGATGGCACTGGAGAACATGGGAAGACAGGCCCTAGGTAACCAAACAACACCTAAAAGAATAAGCAATAGAAATACTAATTCATGGAAACTGTTCTTAATATGAAGATATTTAAGTAAAGCTCTTCTAGAATATACCTGCATGAAATAATGTCATTTGTGTTTGAGTCTTTAGATCCTGAAAGGTCTGGAGCCTTTGTTACTTAAAAGCTTCACCAAAAAGTGTATGTGGCACAAAGACAATGCTTATGGTTTATACAGAGCACACTGCTTCCAGGAAAATTGTCAATTAACCTCAAACTGTTGGATTACCTTAACCAAGAACTAAATGTCATGAAAAGGCAGTGCTAAGTTGTTTAATTTTGGAACCACAATAAACAAGTCAAGCTGCCTTTCCCTCTTCTATACAATACTGATCTTTTTGAAGCTTAGATTCCTCAATAAAAACAGGAATTACAATCCCAAAGGGCCTCTTAATTTAACTAAAGGTACTGAGTGTTTATTTTTTAGTGCTCAGGCTTAGGGGCAAATAGAAGAAAACAAAAGTCAGGTGGCACATTCACACAGCACTTGTTAACTTTGTGTTAACTGGCAGTTATGTATCGTTAATATATGTTAATCTTTTTTTTATAATACCTGTAAAAATAAATTAAAAAATAAAATACTGTATTCCACTGTAGATACAGACCTTTTCCACTGAAAGGAAAGACACTTAAATGATGTTATTCAGGGAGAAAGAACAGTATTGCAGTTCAGGCCAGCACAGCAGGCAGGACAAGCTGCTGCACACGCACAGAAGCTAAATGTCAGCCCAGCACATTTTATATTCAATTTCCTAAATCCTGTATATGCACATCTTCAAGTACAAAAAACCTCACTGTGAAGTTGGTACCATGACACAAGAACGTTTATATTACGAATTTATTTTCAATATACAAAAAAGAATACATTCCTTCTATTAAATCAAGACATAAGTTACTTTTTTATAATTAAACACAAACTACATTTTTATTCCATTTACAGATTAGATCATCTTTTCTTCTTGAAAATGGTGTTGTTCACAGTATTCCTGAATTCCTGCAAAGATAGAGAAAAAGTAATATAGTATTTCAGTTGTACATCAGGAGTTTCTTGTTGCTGCATCACTGTGTCTCCCTGTTGGTACAAGTATCTCAAGTTGGGCCTTTATCACAGTGAAAATGGTTTTAGAAATTTCCCAGCTGTCTCCATTTTTTAGCAACACCTCACCAGCTCTGGAGGTAGTTTTTGCATGGGAGTTTTGGGCAATTACTGTTAGAAGTGGAGGCACTGATCATGTGCATCCCCCTGGCTTATGGTGAGCACACAGGTCTGCTGGAGAACCTCAGAACTTTTCTGTGGGAGCAACTTCTCTGAAAATGAATGACTGAACCAAACACGGAAACCAGTTACCAAGTACAATTTCCTTATCACTTTGAAAGCCGGTCAGAACTGATGCCCAGAAGCAAACATAGTATTTGCAGCTGTTACTTTCAGAATTGCTGTGCACATCTCCTGGTTCTATCATTTGTGGCAGAATAACATAATCCTGCTTAACACCCTTATATATTGCAGCAGTGCTCAGAACTGAGAGGAGTCATTTGCACAGTGATTCTCAGACTTACTTTGAATGATATTCCTGTAAGACAATGCAGCTGGAGACTCTGGTGCTTCAGACAGGAAGGACTGGCCTCTATCACAGCTCTTTCCTTTGAAGGACAGGGAAAAACACAAAAGCAGAGCAATACAAAAATATGAGGTTTAATTTTTTTTACCCTTTATCCCACTCCAGTTACACCCTTTCAAACAGCCACCTACATCTATTCCTTTTAGGAAGCCCTGATGTCAGTAATAGGACTAGAACTACAGCCTACAGTTTCACAGAGGAATTATTTTGCAGAAACCTGCAGTTGTTATATTGGGAGTAGTGACCTGTCCCTTGGTGTCATTAATTCAGGTATTAATTAGTAACAGCTGGTGGGCAAGGAACCAAGCCACCTCCCAACACACAGCAGAATTTTGGGCAATGACAATCACAGTGAGGTGAAAGCACTAGTTTAATGCTCAGCATCTACAACATATTATTCCTTGAAATGGTTGTGATTTTATTCAGCCTGCATTTCCAGGTGATTACACCAAAGAGAAAGACATGTTGTATCTCAAATATGATTACAGGGCTGAAAAGATGCATCATCTAATCTTAATTAATTAAAGATTAAGTTTCAGGTTAGGGAAATTACCCCAGCATTTCCCTTGTCCTACATCATGCTATGTCCCAGTTCCAGTAACTTCTCATTCGAAAGACCCTTCTATCTAAAAGTGGGTATTTACCTAAGAGACATCAGTGCCCACATCAGGGTTTTCCAGTAATAACATCGGTATAGGAGAAACAATTTGTTTTAGGTGCAGTGCAATAAGTAACTTTACCTATCTGTGGATCTAGAGGCACTTTACCCAGGAGGGAAACATTCAAGTTCTGGCACATCTTCTCTGCGCCACCAGTAGTTGGGGGAAAGATCTGAGATTCATTCTGGGACAACAGGAAAATTAGAGTTAAAATATGGCAATTCTGAGAATAAGGCATCTTTGGAGCAATGTTTTATATACTAACAATGCCAAGGAAAAAGGCTGTAATACACAGCCAGCCTTACCTTACACTTGGGACACACAAAGCCACTCATGTTTTCCACAACACCTATGATGGGCAGTTTCACTTTGTGGCAGAAGTTGATCTCCTTGCGAACATCCTGAAGTGATACTTCCTACAAGCATTAGGAAATGCTCATATTTCATCTGTAATGTTTTCATGCTGAATCCATTCAGTTCCCTCCTTAGAATTATTTTAAAGAAAGTTTATAATGAATTATTACTGCTGTCTTAATATTTTGAGGAACACAGACCTGTAGTTTGTGCTCTAGTAACATTTCTGTGAGTAGTGACAGAGCATGTGCAACAGTTCCAGCCTGCTAGATATGGTCCTGTTTTGAAACCTAACTTTAACTAAAGATTCACCCATATTTATGTTTTATCCTATATGTTCATCCCATATCTTTAGTTCTTTAAATACAACTTTTTCACATTTTCATTTTACAGAAGGACCCTTGGTATTCTCCATAGAGCAAGGACAAGAACCACCAGGTTTACACTTACCTCTTTTCAAATTAAATTTGAAATATCTTAATAATCTCCTCAGACTTTTCACATGTATACCTGACCTCATTCATTGTCCTGTTCCCTCCCCCTTCCCTCACCATGTCTCTGCTATTGCTCTCACCACTTCGCTGCCTTTACATGTTGTCCTTTCAGCTGTTGTGGAAATACTACGGTGTCTTTTGCTAGTTTTGATCTCCTGTTCCTTTGCAAACAAAAACCTCTGTTTGAACTGGACATATTTTTGAGTTTCAGCTGTCAAGGGGCTGATTTCTCTTTAAAAATGCACAGGACAAAACTGCCTATTGGAGGTGACAGGCTACTTCACATGTCAAACAGTGCACAGCTTATCACTTAAAAACTAAACTTCTTACTGACATTCTTCTGAACATTAAGCCATTGGTGAGTAAATTACAGATCCACAATGACGTGAACTCTAATTTGGCAGAAGGAAGCAAACTCCACTGCATTTCCTTTCACCACATGACAACTTTTGATTGTGAACTGCTGTGTGGTTTGGATCCCCAGCTCCACTGACACCACCCAACCCAGAAAGCAGCTGACTGCAGCCACAACACAACAAAGTCAGTTCTCCCAGATTCTGTGCCCTGAGACTCCTCTGAAGTTCAGCAGTTTCCAGCCCAAGGACTGCCTTTAACCTGTGAGTCACTTCTCCATGGAAATTCATCTCCCATACCTGAGGAGTGGTGACAATGACAGCCCCATCAATGTGGGTGGCACTGAGGTACTGCACAACAGACAAGTGCTCGTCCGATGTCCCAGGGGGAGTATCCACAATCAGGTAATCCAGCTCCCCCCAGTCCACGTCACGGAGAAACTGCTTGATCAGCCCTAAAAGAAAGGGGAAGAATGTGGAAGACAGAAAAAAAAAAATCTCCCTGTATTTCAGATTTAGGGTCTACTTCAACTACCACGGCCTAGGGATGCAGATTCTTCTGACTTGTCAACTTCAGGACAAAACCACGTATTTGCCAAAACTTAAAAACAACATAAAGACATCACTTGACTTCCCAACTTCATCAAATGAGTCTGCTCAACTAATGAGGTAAGCAACCACAAGCACTCCTTTTTTCCCTGTAGCTTACTATACTATAGTAAGTACCCTAGATCCATTATATCCTCATCTAGGAATGGATCTAGGGTTCTTATCACCATACTATATTTATGTTATTAATTAAACAAGCTCATGATATTCACATACTCGAAATCCTTCCAGTATGTAAATTGTTGTTGAAAGCACACAATACACACCATTTTTTTTTGGTCCTCTCCAGATGACAGCATCATCAGGACTACTAAGCAAGAACCCCACTGACATGACACCTAAGTTTTCTTCAACATACTGAAAGAGAAGTAGAGAAACAGAGCAGTGAAGAAAGAGTGGAGAAACCAACTCTGAACCCCTGTTTTATAGAAAAAGCAGCTGAGGAGAAGACATTAATAAAATTAATACAGAGAACAACTACTTCTATCACAGGGCATTAAAAACTACACTTCTTGTGCAACACTCACCAACTCCACTCAAGACAAAAAATGCAGTTATCGCAGCAGTTCAGTGGAGAATCACTGAAGCCAATGTAAGGATAAAAGCAATTTTCCCTCTCAGCCCAAGCTGCCTTTTTAAAGGCCTGCACACTACAAGGGATCTTTAGACAACCAACACTCCTGCAAAACTCTTCCTTGCATTTTCTAAAGATTAGTGAGGTTTTTCTTGGGTGCAAAATACTTCTTGGCTGTCATAGAAAAGGTGACATATTATACAGCTGCATGACACCCAAAAACAGCACAACTGAGTAACATACTTATTGCCCATAGTAGGAAAGCCAGTAAACGAGATACTTAAGATAATACTATTTCAGAAATATCACTACAATTAACAAAAGATATGTAACACTCTGATCTATACAGCCCATATACAGAATAGAATCTGAATATATATTCAACAGAATGTGGATATAGGCTATATAGATCTATAGAATCTGGACATAAACACTCTACAGAGTTTGTATCTTACATCTGCAGATTCTATAGAAGTACCTCTGCTTGTCCCTCACCCATTTCTCACTGTAGAAGATGATGCCCAACCCTAACACACCCAATAAACTTTGTGAAACAGCTGCACCAACTCACCACTGGAGACCATCCAGATCCACTCTGATGAACCTGAAAATTGAAGTGATACATGAAATTACAACAGAAATAAATGCAGATATTATGTAAAATACAAACATAAGTCAAATCTGGGTAAACAGCTCTCCTGCCTGCAGGGACAATCCTACTTTATTGGGGCAGCTGAGGTAAAAACTGCAGGAGCACCACAACTCCATCAATAAGTGAAGAATAATTGTTCAACCTTTGTGCAAGTTTAGCCACAACTTTGCATGTTTATATAAAATATTTGAGGGCTGACAAAGCCCATCAATATAACATTACTCAAGTTTAAATTAGTCATCAGTATGTGGCTGACATTCAATGAAAGTTGGTTGGCAGAACTCATCCTGAAAGATAACTCTTTTACACAATAACTTATGCTGAATTTCTCCATCTCACCCTAACTCCCTATCCATTGCCACACATTTCCCAATAAACAGTCCCTCAGCAGCTTTCAGTCTACAGAGCCCGAACACGTAACTGAAGAAATGATCGGAAATCCTTTAAACAACACGTTTGAGCATTCACTTACCTGTTCTCCTTCCAGACCCATCATTTTAGGGATCGATGGCCCGCAGATATCTATGTCCAGCAGAGCAACCTGCAAAACAAACCGGCCAACCCGCCCCACTGGAAACAAGGTGGCACGGGGCTGTCTCCGAGGGGAACGCACGCAATGAAAACACCCCAGCACGGTTCATAAACGAAGGTAAAGCCTTAACGAGCAGAGGCACACGGGACCTGCCCGCCGGGCCCCCCGGGCTCGCCCCGCTGCCCACCTGCTTGTCCTCGTCGGCCGCCAGCCCGTGCGCCAGGGCGGCGCTGAAGGTGCTCTTGCCCACGCCGCCCTTGCCGGACAGGACCAGCACCGT
>WEIV01021748.1:0-40017 GCA_013390005.1 Calyptomena viridis | reverse complement strand
ACACACGGGGGGACACGGTGCCACCTCCGAGCAGCCCTGCCCCGGGGGAGCGGGCCGTGCGGACATCCCGCGCACCGGCCCCGGGGTCCGGCCCCGCCGGTACCGGAGCGGCGGCGGGCGCAGTTCTGACAGCTGTTCTGACGTGCTGGGAGGGCCCGGTGACATTGCTCCGCTGGGTCTGCATTCGGCAGCAGCGACCGACAGCGGCACGGAGCCAGCCCGGCCCCGCAGCCTGGGTATTCCCGGGGCCCCGGGCGGACCCACGGGGGGTGGGAGCAGCAGCGCTCCCAGCACAGCACTGCGCGCTGCCAAGGACGGCATTACACGGGAATGCACTTCGCTATTGTGTTTCACAAGGTTCATACCCCGGAGATTATGTATCATTCCACTAACGTCGCGCCGTTGTGGTATTTCATGGCAATTCTGAGTATATTCTGTACCTTGCTGATAAATTTCCATGAATTTAGGGGGTACGTTCATTTGGAACATTACTCTGCCTTAACTTGGCCAATCAACTTCTGAGCAATCGGATAGTCACTGCGCTTGCTGTGTAGAAAATAATGAAATAAATTAATAATTAATTAATTTTCCAAACCAAGGAACTGTGCAGGAACTTGTGATGCAGTCTGGACCCTATTCCTGGCCACCTCATCCCAGTCACTGCTCCCTTTCTGTGTCTTCGCGGCTGCCTGAGCACAGCCTTGTCCTCCCTCCCACAGGTAACATCAGAGTGTAGGAACGGAGTTACAGGTTGATTATTCCTTGTGCTGCTCATCCCCAGTCCCCCAGGCTGGTGCACCTGGCAGAGCTGTGTGTGTAACCTGACTCACCCAGAGACCTGCTGGGGACACTCTGCCAACATTCACCAAAAGGCAACTCCTCAAAATGCTTCCAGTCTACATCAAACTGAGCACTAAACCCCAGACTCATATTTAGTCTCAAGAGGAGGAAAATGTTTTTACAAGATCTTAGACAATCTTTCCACCTTCCCTTCACTTTTCCATCACTGACAAAATTATCACAACACTGTCACGATGTTCAAAGTCCCAAACACTGGAGATGCAGCAACAGCACTGGAATGGCTGCTACAGGAGTAAAGCTTTGGTGTCCAGAATAAGGCATTAAACAATGTCACCACTTTGCTGTAGAAAAATACACACAATACATCCCCATCCTTTTAAGAAGTTTTCATTTTTTTCCCCAGAGATGCAGATAATGGTGTTAAATCTGTCTTTTTGAGGGAAAAGTACTGCAACGTTACTGTTTTCTGAACACTTTCCACTTCAACAACTGCAAGCTTTTTAGAAAGAACATTCTAGGAATTAAAAAAAAAAAAACAACAAAAAACCAACAAAACCTCCAAAACAAACACAAAACTGAATAATGTTCCGCCTACCAAAAAACCCCCACAAAAACCAAACCACCAAAACACCCTAGAGAAAAATCTGAAAATACATTTCATTGAGGTATCTGAGGAGCTTGGTCTGGTTTTCGGTCATTAATGAATAGTCTATTACCCATTTCCCATTTTAAGTGTATTTACTGCAGGTAAATGCTCATCACCACTGGATACTTGTACAGCTCCTGAACTACTCTGTAATTCCATTCTATGGGAAACTGATGAAAATGTTATGTGGAAGTGAAGCCAAGTGTTTAAGCAAATTTGAATGTCTGTGGAAGGAGGAACTGGCCAGTAAGACATGTCAGAGATTCATACTGTACCTTGCCCATGAAAATTTGGCTCTGTGTGACAACACAGCCCAGTACAGCACTTTAGGTCTGTGCTTCCTGTCAAACAGATGGATTAGATTCACTGATGTCTGCAAGACTTTCCACATTTTAAACAGAGGTACATGTTCAAATATTTTTCTTTTGGGGCCAACTAATCATTGCCTGTTCCCAAAGTTATATAGAACATGCCCCACAAAAAGCACCAAAAAGGGAAAGTGAATCCCTTCCTCAGCATCCCTTTTCCTCTGAGCCACTGAGGGCTCCCCGTGCAGGGCTCTCTGGGCAAACCCAGGCCTTGGAGTGCCCGAGCCAGGCTGAACTCAGCCCTGGGCTCTGCCAGCACTCCTGCAACCTCATGCTCAGGAATAACTTTACTCTCCTTGGCAGCTGCTGAGAATTAGTTCCATCAGTTGCTGCAAGAGGAGAGTTTTGTGTGAGTGGGAGCATTTGCAGCATCAATCTTTCCCTGTTCACACCCCCCAGTCGGGTGCCTGCCCACGGTGTGTGGCTCCACTGCCTGCCCCTCAGAGCCTTACAGTTTATTTATGTAGCTTTTAAATAACATGAGAAGATATATTTAACTGACAGTGACTATATCTTTAAATTTACCTCTGCTTTTATTAGCTGGGGAGTGTCCTGCAGGTTTCTGAGACAAGATAGGCTGTAATTCAATGCATACATAAACATAAATAATTTATTTGCTCACATTGAAGAAGAGGTTAATAAGATGTTTCATAGTTGTATACCTGGAGAAGAAGAAATTATTGCAATTGTATTGCATTCAACCTAAAATAAAGCTCTGCTGACTTCAGGACTTTTAGGACAGTGCTTAATTGCAAATAATTATTTATGTTCAAACTTCTTGCCACAGAAGATAGGTCACAATGCAATTTTACAACACTGAATTTCAGAAACACTTTTTTGCCAGACAGACCAGAAGGCTGAAAAGAAAAATTAGAAAAGTAAGTTATCTGAGAGGTTCCTCAATATTTTAAACTGGAGAAAAATCATCAGAGGAAGGGCTCTTCCATCTCTTACACTTTTTATGGGAGATGAATACAACTGAAGGGAAGAGCAAAGCTCAAGTTAGTTACACATTTTCTTGTCCATTTGGACCAAACCATCTCAGAGATCACTAGACAATCATAAGAGATGATTCCCTGAGTCTGTCTTTTGGTTCAGAAGGCTTCTCTCTACTGCTGCATTTCCCTGCAGCCACTGACTGACACACATGAACCATGTGGAGGTGGATTTAATGCCCTGCTATATATCTAGTGTTGCTGAACAAAGAAAATTAGATAGTAGTGATTGCTACATCTTTGAAATGAAACCCCCACAAATAACATTTAGCCACCATAATTGAAAGAAATTATTTGGATGTATAAAAGAACAAAAATACTGGGAAAGAACATTATGGGACAGTGGCATTGTTTCTGGTTAGAGAAGGATGTGCAGACCACTTGGATAATGAGGTACTTCTTCAGAGTCTACAACCTGCAACTTGGACTTTTAGACTTTTAAAGAAGAATCAAGGGGCTAATATTCCAGCACCTAATTTAGCATGAGAATTTAGGGTAGGATGAAATACTTTTAAATGTTTCACATGAAAACACTATTTGTTTAAGATGAAGAAGAAAGGCCACTTGCATGATCTCCCCAAGCACTGCTCTGACTGTGGAGCAAGCTGGACAGTGACAATAAGGGACAACAAAGGCTCATTTGGTAATACCAGGAAAGCCAACTCCTAAAACTGCTGTCACTCCTGCACATACTGTACAAGTACAGAGACAGAGCCTGTCCTTTCAAATTTGGACTGTCATAATTACTTCCAAATAATTTAAAACACTCTATTCCCTGTTTCAAAACCCACCAAATGTACACACTAATGCAAGAGTGTATGTTGGGCTAAACCAGACTTCTTAAAAAGGAAAGGGGTTGGAACACCAAAATGTTCTTTGAGGTACCATTAATTACTCTGTTTGCATAGTTTTCAATGTGGTTGGTTTGAGTATTTTTTATATATTTTAAGCTGTATGGAAGCTGGCTTTAAATTTCATTGCCTAATCCTTTTAGATTTAAAGAATATTATTTTATGAATGAGAAGTGCTTTAATCTGAGGAACACATTGGACAGCACCAACTTTCACCATGGAGTGGAGGAAGCAGCTGAGACATGAGCCTGAGTGGCTGCTGTAGCTTTCCCTGTGGGCACTCCCTGCTGGAAGGAGCCTGGTTCAGCACAGGCCTTATCTTGAGAAGTGATATAGAAAGAATTGCCTTCTGTCTCCTCAGGGCCCCGTTTTCCCTTGGTGTGAGACCCTCTCACCCTCAGTTGCTCCCTGCCTGCCCCTGCAGGAGGGCTGTGCACTGAGCTGGGTCCTGCTTACGGCTGTGCTGCAGTTGGCTCCTCGCCCTCACACTCCACTGTGCAGGGTTTGATTTACACCCTTCTCTGGCTCCCAGATCTGAAAACCACATCAAATCAAATAAAAATTCAGCTGAGGTGTGCAGGTAAGTGCAATGCAGCAAACAGCACGTAAGTGTCCACCAAAGACTATATATACTGTCTGTAAAAGAGCTGGAGTCATTGGGAAATTAGTCCATTTGGCACAGCTTTAGTGTTACAGACTGAAAGGAAGTTACTGGACTAAAATGTCCCAATCGTAGGCAGTTTTCAAACTGTTTATTAGCAGTGGCCTCATCAAACCCTCCATCCAATGCAATCCAATAGCAGCAGCAGAGCAGCTTGCAATAGAGGGCAGTATTTTTGTGCTAATGACTTGTCAGGTCCCTTATCAGTAACACAGCAGTACTTGAATGGTGAAAGTGCTTTGCAACCTCAAATGATTACGACTCTGTCCTGTTCGAAGGAGAAAAAAAAATCAGAATTATTTGTTTACTTATGTTCTGCTTTTCATTAAAAGATCACCTCATTCACTACTGAAATGTGGGCATATCCCAAGAAAACTTGGCAGGCATTCTGCTGACTCCAGTAACACTACCTACTTTTAGGATTAGCAATGAACAAAATTATTCTTGTCAGCTCTAGTAAAAAGCAGATTCATTTGGGTAAGTTTTGCAGCCCTTTTCCTTTCTCACCATTCATTATCCGAAGAAACTACATTTTTCATTAATGTTTTCCTGAAACCATTTGGCAATGTGAGACATACCTGCAGCACTCAGGAGCACAGCAGGTGTTTTCTGCCTCAATAGACCCAGATGGATAAATTACAGTCTGAAAAAGCAATGTTAAAGAACAGATTAGATACTAAGTGTTTCAGAGACTCAAGATGGAAACCTACTTAGAAATTTAATTTTCTGATGAGAAGAATATAATCCATCAGATTGTAGAGGTGGGGAAAAAAAAAACCCAAACCAACTATCCTGCAGAAAATTAACTAAGATTGTCTGGCTCAGTAGCTGTAAACAGAGCCACTTGCTTTGTATGACAGATAAAATCTTGTTAAGCAGCAAGACTCACTCGGTTACTTTCATATGGCTGCAGTCAGATTTCTGTAAGTTCTTCCAGTAAGATTCTTTTCTTATAGACCAGCCTCACGTATACTTATTTTTCTCAATGCACATTTGGAAACAATAGAGTTTTCCTACTATTCTACTTGTCATAAATAGTTTAAGATGTTTTGAGTTTATTTTTAGGGACTCTTAGAAA
The DNA here is from genome assembly GCA_013390005.1 of Calyptomena viridis. Lineage (NCBI taxonomy): Eukaryota > Metazoa > Chordata > Aves > Passeriformes > Eurylaimidae > Calyptomena > Calyptomena viridis. The sequence continues at coordinate 34,617 of WEIV01021748.1, read as the reverse complement.
AGTGCAAATTAACCAGCTAAATACATGTAAGCTCAGAGCACATAAATGCATGTTTTCCCTTTTCCCCCTTTTTTTCCCTGCCTACAAAGCATGAAAGATGTAGATTTTTGTGTATTTACATAGTATATGGTCTCTTCAACTACAGCACTTTATCCCTGAATTGGCCATCCATCTAAGTTTCTCGTGAATTTAAATGTACAAACATTTGCCTCACATTTTCCATTGCTGTTTTCTATTGCTTTTAAGTGCCCCTTCTATAAAATAACTTATGGCACAAAGGAGCAACAGAATCACACAGTGCATTGTGAGACATTGACATACAAGCAGGGATTTTGTCATGGAGTCCAGCTGACACTGTGACACAACTGCTGACAACTGGATTATAATGCAAGAAACAATAGCTATGTCTCTATACTGTTACACCATTAAATAGCAATAATAAGCTACCTGGAGAAACTTGAGTATTTGTATATAGAATAATTCGTTTGTATGGTACACATGGATAAAAAATCAAAGGACTGAATTCTCTGAGCTAATGCTGCTGTTTCTGCTGAGTTACTCATTAGCACACAGACAGCAGAGACACTTCACTCATCACAAACTCCACAGTAGTGTAGTTACATCAGGATAACAAAATGCTGGAGGGGAAGCAAACAGTATGTGCTGGTGAGGAGGAATTCAGGCTGGTCAGTGCTGTCAAAGGAAAGGAAAATAGAACAGGTTCACTGAGCTGGTTAAGCTCTGGGTGAAGTTATATGGTAAACTTGTTAATTCTCTTGTTCCTGACCACAGCTCAGAGGAACAAGAGGAAGGAGAAGGCGAGTGAGGGCAGAAGTGAGTATGGATGAGTGTCCACTTAACAGGTATCTATCAGTAAGCATGAGGGTGTGCCCTTTCTTCTTTCTCCAGTCTGTAATAATTGGAGAAAAAAACCATTGGTAGGATATGCTTTAATACAGCAGCCATTGGCTTCGTTCTTAAATTCTACCCCAGTTCTGTTCTTCCACTGGGATGTGGTTATAATCAATGCAGCTGCTACACCTCCTGTTCCCTTCTCATCTCACAGCAATTAAACAATTGTGCCGCAATTTTGGATTTTCTCTTTAAAAATTATCAATCTTCTGGTTTTGCACTGACTTCTTCAAGCAATGAATGTGACTCTCAGAGACATCCTTCTTTCTGACAAATTATTTTTCCAGCTAAGGAGGCTAGCTTCATAAAATGAGAGAAAAATGAGAGAAATATTAACACAGAAATGATTTTATATCTTGGAAACAGGAAAAGCTGTTAATTTAATGAGGTCTAGAGCACATTTTGGAATGAAAAATACTTTTCTGATTTGTGAAACAGGAAAATCTTTTCCAGATCAAAAGCAGCCCCAAAACAACATACAGGGAACCTCCTGCAACCATTTATTTCCCTTTTCAGTGCTCTGAAAGAGGAAATAATCAAAAACTACATGAAATAATAAAGTGTGTGAATATAGTGATGATCTAAAAATGATCTTACATTGAAACAGAATGTTTCCTTCTATTTATATCCCTTGCACATAAAAGTCTATGATTAATTTATCTTACCTGATTCTGGGTTTAATCTTGGTCATAACAATGTGAGTTCATTCAGAATTTGGGCAGTGGAACCCTGGAAATACAAGATGCTGAAGGCAGAAGCCCAGTAGCCCTAGTGAGGTATTTGGCAAGGGTTAGTTCACAAGCCAAAGAAAGTGTTACAGCTCCACTGTATTTCATCATCACTGGGCTCACAAAGTGGTCCTTTGGGGATGCAAATATTCTGAGGAGTCTAATCCCAACATGTGACTCTGGTCAGGCTCAGAGCTGCTCTAGGATCACATCTTTGGACTGGTGAACAGAAAATACAGTGTACACAATTCAGTGTAGAAGAGGGGGCCTCAAGAGACAGTCATTGCCCAAAGACGTTATGGTAAATATATTTTATATTTGATGTACAAACTTGTAAGAAAAGAAGGAAAACTTTAATTGTGCCAGCCCTCAATACGTTTGCATTCAAGAGACAGTCATTTAATATTAACATAAATAGTTACCTTGGCTTTAGTCTTCTGGAAACAGCCAATAGGGCAGGATGTTTATGTACATTAGCTCTGGGAATCAGTCAGACCAGACAGCAAGTGACGTGTTTACACAGTCCAGTATTTGTACCATATCTAAACAGAAGATTATCCCTGCCAGCTCCAACACCTGCTCACAAGTGTTCCTGTGCCCAGGGGCAGTGAGCCCAGTACCACCCTTCCTGTAAGCCTTGCTGTTCCACTGGGAGCACAGGGATCAGAAAGATGCTAGAAAAACAGGTATATGTTTAGTAAAACCATGAAAAATTAACCACCCACTCCAATAAACAAGTCACCATGATTCTGAGTATTTCCACTCAGCTCACTGGGAATGTTTGCTGTTAGAAACAGCTCCATTTTGTTGGGGAATTTTTACCCCTGGGGTGTGAAAAGGCAATATATTATATCAATAAAGGAGGGGAATTGACTCTCACTTTCCTTTTTGCCTGGTATAATTTTACTCTTTACCTGAAGAATCTACAGTCTTCTGTTTTAGTAAATTACTACCTCAGTTTCCATCCTTCATACATTATTTTTATTAAATTGATTTATAAATTTAAGATAAGAACCTTCCACATCTTAGCACCTATTGAGTATGTTTATATGGTGGCTAGAAGGACTGCATACATTTTAGACTTACACAACTTTCTTCTGCTTCAAGGGAGAATCTACTTAATTTTACAACTAGCATAAAATGTAGAAGGAAAGCCAGGAAAGCCTCAGTAGCAGTAATAGCAGAAACTGCCTCCCAGCCTTTGAAATAGTTTTCAGACTTCATACCTGAGTTCTGAAAGCAGCCCTCCTACAGCTATTGCAAAGGGTATAACCTGTTCTTCTGAACAGGAGTAAAGAAATGCTACAATTTGATGGGAGGTGCCCCTGCAAGGAGCACGGAGAGGTGCAGCAGTGCTGGGAGCTGTGGGAGGAGATGGGATAGCAGGGAGAGTACTTTCCCTGCAGCACTTGCTCCACAAATACTTTCATCTCAGACCTCACTCTATCCTTCCATAACTTTTAAAATATATTTTTGTTGATTTTGTTTTTTTCCCCTTCCACTTTTTATGGTTTACAATCTCAGTTTTTCATGCCCATTCACAGTGGCTATTCACCACAAAACTCACTCATCCCATATGAGTGTGCACAACAAATGCACAGAATTACTGCTCAGAACGATTCTAACTCTGCTCCAATACAGGCAATTAACTATCTGAATACATAACCTGCTGATGTCACAGTCTGTTGAAGAATGTGAAGTTTATTTTTAAAGTGCTTTTCTTCTTCTCCACCACCATTTGATTAACAGAAAACAAAACTTGACAAGTCATAAAATCATTATAACTTGTAATTAAGTTTTAAAAGAAATGAACCAACCCTACAAACAAGTGCAAAGGACATGGTGATCCCTAAAAAGAGTGTGTCTATGACATGACAGTAAAAACTTTCACATACAAATTAATTTCAGATTTGAGATCTGGGTTATGCTTGTAATCCAAATATTGCAAGATATCATTGTTTTACTTTGAAATAATGTGGCATATATCCTAAAATTAATTGTGAAATCAGTCATGAGTACACTATTCAGTGAAGTGTAACCTCAACAAATGTTAACTTTTACAAAATAATTTAGGTGAAGTGTGGAAACATGGATGAAAAAAGGTTAGAAAAACCAACTGAGAGGCAAAATATTAAAAAAATTTGCAAAAGGAGGAGGCACAAGTATGTTCCACCACATTACCTGGCTGCTGCTTTTTGCATTCAGACAGTAACCACTGAGTTAACCACAGAAACCACAGAGACAAGGCCAGGCTGCAGCACTTTGAAAAGGTTATGTTGTACCTAAGGCTGCCCTGAGTGCATGATGAAACCCGTGTGACTGCTGTCGGTCTAAGCGACCCAGCCCACAAAAATCAGGGCCTTGGTGGAAGGTGAGTGCAGCAGGAGCAGTTTTCTCCCTGCTCACAGACCGCTGTGCACAAACCTTCCCCATGGGCTGCAAGGGAATTTTCCAGACAGGCCCGGGACCTCCCCAGGCTCCCCAGGAACGGCTGCTCAGCACTTGTTGGTTTTGCTTCCTGCCTCTGGAGGTCATCCAGGAATGATGTCGGCTGGTGCAGCTGTCTGGTGATCCTTCCCACCAATCCCTTCATGTGCAGCACATTATCTAACCCATTTTATCCAATGTGTGGTCAGAATGAGTAATTGAAAACTGTACTTCTGTGATGCATTGGAGGTGGCTCCCCCGAGGCCATTTTTCTTTGTGTGTCTAAATTGCCAGTGCTTTTTTAAAAAAAAATAAAAATTTGAAAACATACAATGAACCTAAACCACATCCACTTACAGGCAGCCAAACAAGGCTTAAAGTTGGATGTATAATTACACATTTGAATATTGAGTTCACAGGCTGTCAAAGTTTGACTCTGGATAAAAGCCGAGAGCCCACACATAGATCTAAAATTTCTCAGAGAAGGGAAAAAAACCCCGACTTTTGTGATAAGGATTACAAGCAACTGTTTATTAACTACTTCACACAAGCAAAACAGGCTCTAACTTAGAATGTTAAGAGTTTACTACTACAACTACAACTACTACTAAAATCAGAGCTTAAGAGTTTAAGGGTGAGCAGTTTGATAGTTGTTACAGACACCTTTCTGCCCCCCCACCCCTCCCTTNAGCTTAGAGCAGAGAAAAACTCTAGCAGCTTCTTAAAGAAGCCTCTCTCCTAGCCCCCCCAGCTAATAAAAAACTCTGGTTACTTAAAACCACAACACAGGCAGACTTATATACAATATTTTTCTTCAGTGAATGAATGAATGAGGGGTTTGCTCAGTAACAATAATCAGCTGCCTTGGGTGTGTTTAATGTGCTTGCACACATTTTATTGCAGAAAACATCAATTTCCTACTCTAACCTTATTAGAACAATTAGAAATAATTCAGTGCAAGACAGCCTGTAACCTAAGCCAATTCACCAAATAAACTAAAATAACCGCATCATATCGTCACAGTACCAGCACAGGGACTGCATTACACACTTACTGTAACATTTGCACCTGTGTCATCTGAGGCATCTCTCTGGGAGCTGGTTTCACTTTGGGTTTCATTGCTAGCCAAGTGCTCTGGACTATTTTAATTGTATTGCTTCATTGATAGATTTGCTCCCCAAAGATGAATTACCATTTCCAAATGCTACCCAAGAGACGAAGTGTTACTAGCAATAAAGACCAAAGTCTGAACCACGAAAGTTCTACTCAGAATCTGAACTGAGAGAAGTCCTTTGCCCCACCAGAAGTAGAAAACAAATAACCCACCCAATCCTTTCTGAAAACTGTGCCCAGTTCTTATTGGGCTGAGATATGTGCTGTTTTGTTTCCTTGTTTTTACTTTGAATTGTATTTGTTATTAGAAAGAAATAAATCTGTTTATAACCTGCTCCCAGTTCTAGGTAGAACTAATGTAAGAGGCCAACATCCTCACAAGTCCTCAGTGCAGGCAACAGAAGCACCCCAGAGTGCCTTTGTGTTCCTGGCAGGCAGCAAGGCTTGGCATGGGAAACCCTCCGTGCTGACAGGGGCTGTAACACAAACACAGGAAAGGAGGACCCTGCTGAGCAGAGAGTGACCTCTGAAAGCACAGAATATTCTTTGCCTCACAGCCTTGGGACATCCCCACAGGTTGCTGGTTTTGGTTGCCAGTGAAAGCAATGGATTGTAAACCTCCTCCTGACACACCTGTGTGACCACCAGCACTGCTCAGGAGCTGGACCTCACCTTTGCCATGTACAGATGAACACACAGTATAAAACAATAAAGTTCTGACAACAGCACAAGCTACTCAAATTCTGCTTCTGAGCAGCAGAAGACCCAAATCCTTGGTGTTTTTAGAGAAAAAGAAGGATGTGGGCTTGGTTAATAAAGAAGATATTTAATGTTATTAAGTCTCTTTCAGTAACTGGTAAACCTGGAGACAAGATGCAAAATGATTTATCCAACAATGCACTCTTATCATAAGTGGTTCCATTGCAAAACAAGTAGCTACCAAAGTGGACTGAATTACCTGCATAAATATTTCCTCTAAATCACAGCCAGCTTACAGTGATTATCTAATTAAGAAGGAACCACTGCAGAATTAAATTATAGGGAGAAAATTACTGCTGTTAATTACCTTTACTTTTTTCCATACTGAGTTCCCTTCATAAGAAAGCAGATTTATTTCCTTGCAGTCTATAATGAGTAGAGGCTCCTTTTTGGGTGAGGATGCTGTCCAGCTGGGTCTGTGAGAACCTTCCCTGGACACAAAGGGCTCAGTACAGTGAGGAGACATGGCTTCAAATGTTCAGTCATGTTCACATGCTGCTGATTTGGGGTCCAAAGTGATTCATGGACTGCAAACCTGCTTTGCTGTAAGGTTTGGACAGTGCTAGTCAGGAGATCTTTCATACAGCTCCCCTATACAGTGTCAACAAGCCCTTAAGGATTCGGATTAGGACACAGGTTTTTGGCATCCTTAACACTTCTGGTTTTGTCTATAGATAACCTTTCATCAGCCAGAACAAATTCAATTTTCCAACCACATACACCATTAGAAAATCTGGTACAACTTAGTGTGTGGACAAGATCTAAACAGCAGCACAATTTAAATCACATTATGGCATATTTAGAGGTTGTTGAAATTGAAGTTACATTGATTTTAGTAGATTGGCCAAGAAACTACATTAGTTTAATTTGTTCTCTTCCACTCTAAAGCTGTCTATAGAAAAAGTTTGAACAGGTTCACCACACCCTCTGTAATGAATCCTGGTAAATGAGTGGAACATAATAATCAATTGGCTAGGAAATAGAAACATTTTCTCCCTCCAATCCAGTTAGAACACATCAGTGTTCCAAAAGAACATTATCAAGTATATCTTCTTTAAAATACTGTGTTCAAATTGCTCTGTGGGGGTTTTCTCGACAAGTACTGCACCAGGATTCCTCTCATAGTTGGAGTGAATTTCAGCATCCAGTAAAAGAATTTTGCACATATTAATGAAAAGTAGAAAACTATTCCTTTTTTATTTTTATCTCTAGCAAAATTCTACTGTACACAACAGCTTCACACACAATGAAATTAATGAAATTAATGCCTCAGCTGAGTATTTATATTATTTTTCCTAAACTGTTTTGACAGCTCAAAAAGCTTCTATTCAAACAAAGAAGTGGCAATAAATCATAGTTCATTGTACAGGTACCTTTTCACTTTTCTAACTCTTTAAACCATAAATGTACAATGCAATATATCTTTTTTTCAGCCTCATACCTCCTTAATAGGATCTTGATGTTTCCTGTGGTGCATCCATATATTAGATTTCTTCAATTTCATGCTCTGCTCCCCCCATCCATTCTGTCACAAAATATTGGTTTGGATCCAAATTCTTTTATATCCATTGGGATAGTTTTATTCACGTGGCCTTTCATATCACATAAATCTAGATGCAGGCATTCAGCTGCATGAGACCAGAAACAGCTTCTGATTACACTGTAGCATTCACTTACCAGCTTCATTTACTATGACAGCAGATGATTTGTCACTTCTGTTACCACCACACCATCAGTTAGATAGGCAAATAAGCTAGTGAAAGGAATTTATTAACAAACCCCAACAAACGGAACAAAACAAGATGGCCTTAAATATTAATATACAACTCCAGTTTTATACTCACTCTGAGTTTTGCCCTCTATATCCTCCCTGAAGATATCTCCCAAAAAACTGTCTGCAGCATTAGGATCAATATCAGGCTGGTCAGCAGGATTGCATGCATCCAAGATACAAAACATGCTTCATTTAGCATCAAAAATGCAGAATGTCACATTATCCCTTCCTCTTCCCACAATTGCCAGTGATGCTGTTGATGTTCCAAAAGGTCCTGTCTAAAAAAAAAAAAAAATTTGAAGCTTCATTTAAGTCACTGGAATGTTAGAATGCCTTGGAATTTTTCTCCGATTAGAGTGAAAGGACATTAACATGACATACTTAAAACCCAGTATATAGGGGTTCTTAATCAATCTTAACTCCTGGTAGCTCCTGGGTTATATAAGAGCTTCATAAACTGTTGCACAGATGCAGAACTATTTCAGACTTAACATACATAAAAGTTTTCTGTCGGTCTAATACGATTTCTAAAATGTTTATACAACTACAGTATTTACTAGATCTAGTTATATTGACACATAATTAGCATCTCCTGTTCTCCTTCTTCCAATGCATATGACTTTTACTCTACCACAGCTTCCTAATCCAGACCAGGTTATGTTGGATGCTGTAGCTGATCCAAGACGTTGAACTGCAATTTGAAATAGATATTCTGACAAGGTATTTGACATTTTGGCACTTTTTTTTCCTATCACAGTATTTGGTTGAGCTCACATCTCAAATAATATGTATTTTCTGAGAGACAAAATCCTATCTGAGAAAGTAAAACCATTTGAAACTTCCCTTTTTAAGGATATGTTGCTTTTAAATAATTTAAGTGTGTTTATCTCATGTGGTTTAAAGGAAGAATTCAGCCCAATAGCTCAGCTGCAATAAAGAAAGAAAACATCTAATGAACCACTTCTTTGTAACATATAAATGTTATTTGAGTTGCTGTTTATTTAAAAGGAAGTGCTGATGTTGGCACTTGTTCCCTGTACATGCTGCCAACTTTGTAGCTGAAGGGATTAGACAGAAAACAAATTAATAAAGTCTAGTTTTTCTGTGCTTAAAAGACTAGGACTATCCTAAAATGAGTTCAAGTGGTTTCTGGAAAAATCAATCTTTCTTATAGTCCATAGTGTGCAAAGCAATTAATAGAATATTAGACAAACACAAAGTTTTGTCAGTATGAGAGTTTACCAGCTCAGTGACTGTACAAGAGGATTTGCCTCATCTCCATTGATAAACCACTGGAAGCAGTGTGGCCAATATGAGCTCACAGAAAATCTGGATTTCAAAGCCCCGCATTCAATGGTTGTTCTGGCAGGTGATTCTGATTAATGCGCTTCTGTGCCAAATCTGGACCATGTAGCACACCCTGCCTCACAAGTCTAAGCCATCATGAACTACACCAACCCTCTCTAGTAACATCCATCCCAAATGTATTCTACAGGACCATATTCAAGTGTTCAACACAGCCATGATGCTCCATGAGAAGCTGCAACTGAAAAGAGAAATTAAATATATCAGAGTGGCTTAATCCACTGTTGAATGTCAACATAAGCAAGAAATCATCAATTATTACAGGTGCTATACAAGCTGGTTTGGCAGATTTCATATTGATTCAGTCCAAGACAGCTGTGCAAATCCTACCTGAGTGTGATCAGTGCACTTTGAAAACAGGAATGTGGTGAGAGACTGCTGAAGTTATGTGAGCAACCTGTCTCCCTCCCTTTTTTCAGGACACTGAAGTTTACACTATAGATAACATCGTACAGGCCTTCAAGTGATGCCTGCAAGAAGCACTTGATACTTTGCAGATACTGATCCTCAACAAATCAACACTGGAAGATGACATTTTTGTGAAGGCAAACTCCCTCTGCATTGACAAGAAGTGCATGGACACGTGCAAAATCTTCCCCAGCACCCCATGGCTCCCTGGCTACACTTGAACAGGAACTTTTGACACCTTAGTGCATGATGTAAAAGTTGCAAAGGTTGCAAATATTTCCTGAGGGACATAACTATTATCCTGTTTTCTCAAATAATGAAGTTCTGTAGAAATAAAGTAATGAAAATTAGTATCATGCTTATTTCCTTTGAATAACCTCATATTCTCAGCTGTAGATGCTATTAATTCAAAAAGAATTAGTAGACTTATTCTAACAGAATCAGACCACACCAAAATAACCAGGCAAATATTGCAAGACATGTGAGTTTCCAGCTAGAGAAAACATCAAACACTGTACTTCTCAGAATTAGTACAATACAGGATTTAACTGTCTAGGATAGTGATCTATCTCTGTTTGTTCTTGTCTGGAAAAGTCCAGTTTAAATGCTTACCCCATTCTTACACTCTTCTCCTGTCTAGCAATGCTAGACTGGCTGTTTGGAATTACAGGAGATTGAATAGATTTGATTCACAGAAGCTCAATGGCAATTTCAATGCTGCCACTTCAGGTACACAGGTAGCCTGTATCACTGAGGGGGAATCTTTTCATCTCCATTTCTTAATTTGATTTTTCATAAAATAATCATGAAGAAAAATTGTGTATTTATAAGGACTATTTGTGACTGATGTGGTATTTGCCTAAGTCTGTAAGATCTTAAGTATGTACTGTCTATCACTGGATCTCAAAAGACTTCATGAGCCAAAACAGAACCATTGTCTGTTGTGACTCATGAGAATGTTAAGACAAAGTAGGAATGGACGTACAGGAGCACAATGTTCTTAAAGTGCACTGAAATTGTCCTTCAGTCTGTAAGTCAAGACTGCTCAGCTTTCTAGTTCTCAGTGGAACACTACCTTGTGGGATGGACAGCAGAAGGATGGAATGGCCTTTGAGATCTGACTTTTCTGGATGACAGTCAACACATGTTAACAGTACAGGACTCATAGTAAAGGATTAGAGGAAGAACTAGTTGTAACTAATAGTAAAGCAGTCTGGCTGTTTTGGACAAAGGGGAATAATAAAGTTGCACTGTTATTTGTATTTCTTCCTGGATTTACTCATACTCATTTACAGAGTAAGCAGCAAACCACAGTTCTAATAAATGAGCCGTTTTGTGCCACCTCAGGGTCCTCTCTACAGGGCAGCTCTAGGAACACACAAACCACATTTTTACACTGGACAGAAGCCAAATCCGAAACAATGCTGGATTTGAAAGTCTCCTGAGTAAACTGGCTCTGTTCCTTACCCTTTGTTTTATGTGGGTGGTGGCCTAACCTAGAGACCAACACAAGTACCCTGCAGAGCACGACGGGCTGCGCGGGGCCGAGTCAGCCGGGTTGTCACTGGGATGTGGCCCAGTCATCTGACACACAGTTTGTCTCCTTCAGTTAAAAAAGTAGGATCTCCTGGCTGTTGTGTCAAAGAGTTCATACAGTAATAATGTTTCTAAAGATTTTAAATAATGGGGAACCATTTTGGAACACAGACTGGGAACAAGATTGGGAAGTGACATCCAGGCCTACTTCTGATAACTATCAAACCCATGTCACACCGACTGTGCTGCTTCTTGATTCTTCTCAATGAGGGTGATGCCACAGTCATGCTGCACATGCCTATGGAGAGGGCAGGCTGCTCCAGCAGCAACATAATGCCAGATGGTGGCTTTCTAGGATGAATTTTTCTGAACATGGGGAAAGTTCCAGAAATAACTAAGTTTTGCATTGCAATATGTGACTGCAGAGTAATTCAAGGGGTCCTGGTGATAGGTTGCTGGAGACAGGAGGAGCTCTGTTTCTGCAGACTTCACGGTAATCTGGTTTGAATTAATAGCCATACCTTGCTGTTTCTTATTCAGAAACACTTCACAGCAAATTTCTATCACAGAACCCCACTTGGGATATGGCTTTAGGTGGGAGGAGTGAGGAGTCTCAATGTTTTGTTTCCCAGCAGGGAAGAGTTACCACTGGTAACATTTTTCTCCCTCTCTATGCCTTTGTATGGAGACAAGGGAGATTTTATCACTTGCTTCTGTTACTACCAAACCGTGGAATAAAGTACTTTATTTGCATTTCATATACTATTTTTACAGTGTATGAAGAATAATATTTGCGTTGAGCTGTTAAATATTGACGATAGTCCCACCCTATTTATCAAATACTGACAGCTGACCAAGCAAAGGAGTAAAAGTTATTTGGAAATTTGGATCTTCTTGAAGCCTTTAAATATATTTCTAGAAGTTGGAGGCTTTCCCAGTTCACAAAGCTACTCTAATAGCTAGACATATTTTCTCCCTTCCTAATGCCAAGAACTCAATTAAGAAATATATAGCAGAAGGAAGGCACTTCTAAGAGAACTCAATTTTTTTTTTAGCAGTCCTTAACAGAAGAAAAAAAAAAAAGGGAAAAAAAATCTTTGTATGAAAACAATTAACATAAGCCTGAAAATCCAGCCTGAATCAAAGCCCTGAATTTGGAAATTTGGGGCTTTGGGATGGAGATAGTAGGATTGAACAATAATTCTGAACATTACAAATTCCAGCTCCTTCCTGACAGTGCCTTTGGTCAGCGATGTTCTCTCCAAGACCGTGACTCTGCTTTTGGGTGGAGCACTCACTTGGTACATTGTCAGTGCAAACAACACTCAGCTTGTTGGCACACAGTGTGAACTCCTCCTAAGAGTGACTGCCTAAAGCCATGGATCCATGGCTGCTGGTCTTCAACAGCATCCCTTTGGCATGAGTATAGTAATTCACTGAGATTCATCTGCCATCAGCAAGAACAAATCTTTAGTGAGAACAAATCTTTAGCAAGAACAAATCTTTGGCAAAAATAACAACACTATACAAAACCATCTTCTTCCCTAAATATAACTGACCAGAACATATTAAGTATATTATCTATATAAATAAAAACCCTCAGTGAAAAAATTGCTCTTGCCTTTTATTAGTGGTAACCACAAATGCAGCACATTTCAGTCTGTTGATGGCATATATCCTCTTTTAAGAAGTAAATAGTTTTCTTTAGGCTATCAGAAAGGAGGAGACTTCCATGGACTTCGGCTATAAATCTATATAAATCAAAAGAGGCTAGAAAATACTCACTATTTGCTCCTTAGAAGCCAAGGTAGATGGGTAATGCAGGAAAGTCTTGTTCTGTTACTGATTTATGATGTAAACAAATTGACACTCAGCCTCCAGAATGCAGTTAATCCCAGCTGTGATGGGAATACGTCAGAGGAAACACAACAGAAGAAATCATAAAGATACTCACACAGATAAATCTGAGAATCTTTTACAAAAGCCCCCAAGAGAATATAACATTCTTTTAGGGTTTTTTTTCCATATATTTCTCTTCCTGTGAACTGGATCATTAATTATTGTACTCGCATGCAACCACAGACATCAAGAAACCACATCTACTGTATTTCCATGTATAAAACCAGATATTCAATGTGCAGTTCCATAATACTTGAGAGATAAGATCAGTTTTATAGCAAATAGACTAATGTAGAAAAGACCAAAACCTGTCCCTGCCTGTTTCAAACAATGAGATAATTTTAGCTACAGACAAGCCATTTCCTAAAATTATCTAAACTATAGCTCATAAAAGTTTATGGATTCGAATTCCAAATGGAATAAGAAAACAATGGATCTAAGTATCTTCACTAATGATTATAGCAGTTGGGTGCCATAAGGTTATTGCTTACAGTGAAATTTTACAGTAGTTTATTTTACCCAAATCTATTAGTAGTTTATTCCTTTTATTTTTTTTAATTTAGAATCACAGCAAGGAAGCAGAATTTGTACAGATGGTGTGCTCAGGCAGTATGTGTGATGTTGCTTATATGACAGATGTAGCTATTCACCTGGGTAAGACCTGGCATGTGCTTTCAGTACAGGATATTAAGGTGTGAATAACAGGAGACAAGGAATATTAACTATGGAGACAAAAGAGTGCCAAGTTTGGTTTTTTTCCATTTAACTACCATTACAGTTTGGTAATATAGTTGCACAACTGCACTTTTTCATAACATTACTGCATTTTAATTTTATTAAGGGGGATAGCATGAGAGGCACCTTTCAACATCTGCTTCCCCCTCCCCCCTTCCTAGTGGTGCATTTTGGCATTTCCAGTTCTAACACAAATCAAGGAATGTCCAGTTCTGTATTTAATTATAGCACATGCAGGCCCACTGATGTAATAAGAAATCCCACATCAAATGAAGAACACATGCCAGTTTGGTAAGTACCTACTCTCTTGGATAAGTTTCTGTGCTGACATAGACTTCTGCAATATTCAATCTGAAGAGATGAAGCTGGAGTCACACCTTTAGGTCAAACCTTTGATAACCCTCACAGTAAAAGTGTTTTTTCTCAAGTGTAATTAGAATTTCCTGTATTCTCTCCTCTACTAAGCCTAGGTCTTCCTTGCTCCAGATTTTCCCACTAGTCTCAAGGACCAACTCCTGGTAGCTATTGGAAACAATGGCAAAGTGCATGAATCTAAACTATGTTCAGCAGAGATGGGATTTCACATTTCTGTACCCTTGAATCAAGACAAGAGACCTCTGTGTTAGATGGCTGAGTTTTAACCCCCAAGCAGCTCTGACACATTCTTGTCACTGCATACAATGGTTTTGGGTCATTTTTGTTCATCATTGCAAGAGAAAGTGTACAGGGCAACACCTTCTATAGAAGAGGTACATGAGAACAGAGAACTGGAGCACAGTTGAAGTAGATACACCAGTGACAACCACAGGCAAATCAGGCGGCTCTTGACCTGCATTTTGACACCAAAGCAGTAGTTTACATAAACTACTGAGACATTTTCAGCTCATTTCTGTATTACTTTCCCCCAATTTTTTTTAAGAAGGAAACCCAGCCCAAGTGGATTGATTACAGGCTTCTTTTTCAAACCAAGGTATTAAATTCTTTAAGTAAAGGCACAACAAATTCCAACAATGAAAAACCAATAACAAATAAATAAATAATGCTTTGCTGTGCAATAAAGAATTTGAATTTATAGAGGGTGTAAAACAGAAAATCTTTCTTCCAATGCAAATTGCTTTGAAGTATTAAAGAATGGTAGAAATTTCAGTATCACTGCATTATAATCCCACATCGTGAAAGAACATGCTTGCTCAAGTCACAAAATAACCACTGGCTCCTTATTACATGCACTACCAGTTCAGATCTGTTCTCTGCCCTCAGGGCTGCTGAAAACCAGGCTATAAAACAAACCTTCTATTAAAACTTAGTCAGGAGAATAAGATACAGGTCAGACTGGTCTAAACATTATTTGATGAAGGAAAGACCCTCCTAACTATTTAGACTTTATAGCTCTAGTTATTTTTCAACTGGAATCCATAAATGTTTATCCAGTCTTCCTATAATGGCTTTTGATCTTTTACGGGTTTTATTTTTAAAAACACAGATAAAATTCCTGTATCCATATTAGACAAATAAGTAGAGGAGACAACACAGTGATTTGAACTGTTGTTTGGATTTTCTCTCAGTATTTATAAACACCAAAGCAATCCATCATTGATTGCCAATGCAAAGAAATTCAAGCTTATACAAAATACCCATGGTTATCTGGTGTATTTAATAAAAGGCAGACCTATGCTACATAAATGAGAATCCCCATTGGTTATTTGTGGAGTTTTTGTTGTGTAGTGCTTTTGCTACTGTATGACTATCACCAAAACCCCCAATATCGAATGGAATTTTTAGAGTGGAAGAGATTGAAGGGAAATATGTCTAAATAAACAAGACAGAGGTTGTTTTCTGGTGAGAAATTTCTTGGTGTTGTGAAACAAACATTCCTAACAGAATTCAGCACAAGACAACCAGGCTTTAAACAAATGAAAGATGGTGGTGAAAATAATCTCCAGGTCAGAAGGCAACAAGCAAAGCATGGTCAGGAAGGTGGTGGGACAATGAGTGTCAGTGGGTTCCTACTCTCCAGGGTCTAGAAGCCCATCACAGTTTTCACAACCAAGGGGAGCTGTCACAGCAAGGGCAGGGAGCTACAGCAGTGCTGTGGGGTCCTGAGCAGCACAGACTGACACACTGGGTCACATTTCACACTTCTGGTCACGAGAGTCATCCCACACACTGCCCACTGCCAACAGCACAGGATCCCGCACCAAGCTCTGCAGATGCTCCTTGTAGCCTGTGCACCATGGTTGGGTCCCTTGCCTTAGCATGCAAGAAGGAAAAGCGTTTATTGAACAGGCAGCCGATGTGGCAAGGCTCAGCTAAACACACTCGGTACTGCAATGGTGTAGTTAAAGCACCGTAGGAGGAAAAGTGACATTGTTTTAAAAGCTCAGCTTCAAAAACAAACCCAGCCATGTTATTACAAACATGCAACAAAGACAGGAGTGTATTCATCCCCTCATATCACATCTGTGCCCTGCAGGCAATGTTCTGATAGAGGTCTGTGAAACTTGCACTCGCAGTTATCTCAGACGGCTCCACCTGCAAGTGCCTCAGCTCTGGCTCCCGCAGAGCCTGACACGCTGCCAGGGCTGTGTACGTGATCCCCTCATGTTCCTACGCAGTCCTCGCTGTGTTTAACTCGCCAGCATTTACAAACATGTACAGGAAAACAAAGTAAACATCAAACTGGACTCGGGAGTTTTATTTGCATCTTCTGTTCTCATTAGCGAACACTGCGGAGAAGCAGCGACCTAAAAACAGGCGGCCGCTGCCGACTCTCCAGGGACGGGCTGCGGTGCTGCTGAGCCCCCGGGAGCTCGGACCCAGCCCCGTGTCCAGGCGCTTCGTGACGCTTCTGCTCTGCACATGCTGCTGCAGCTTCAGCCTGTGGGCTGGGCTGATTGAGTGTTAACCAAGGATCTTCCACGTTTTACAGCCAAAACCGAGCTCCACTGCTGCCGTGGTTGCTGCACTACCTCCGTCAGCTGCTGAACTGGCTGCTGAAGCGGCAGTTGCTTGTTCCAACGTGCCTCTGGCAGGCTCTGCTCCCCATGCACCCTACCCTGCCCCTCTCCTCGGGAGCGCTTCTCTTCGCGCTGTTCTTCCTTTCTGCTTGCTCAGGCTCCGTGTCCTCACTTCACCTTTCTTAACCGTGGCTGAGCGCAAACCTTGCCAGGCCCCTCCCTCCTGACATCCCAGACAAAAAGAAAGGGCAGCTCCATGTCTCCATTCCACGTAAGAAAAGATGTATCGAATAGACTTGGGGACGAAGCTGTCAGGTGCCAGTGCCATAAACACTGCCCAGCACGGCCCCCTCAAGGCCTGCAAAGACAGACCTACTCACATGCAGAAGGCAAGTCCTGAAGGGTGACTGGCTTTCCAGATGAAATTTGTAACTACAAAGTGCCATCCCAAGCTGTGGGGGCTTAGGGGTGCTATGGAAATTCAGTGACATATAACCCATGTTCAAAACAGAGGGAGTTTTATTACTACCAATAGATGCCCTGTACCACACATTACAAATATTTCTCTCTCTTCCAGATCCCTAAAGCTGAGATTATTCCTTAAGTCTATTGGGGGGGGGCGGGGAAGAAGAATAATTCATCTGTACAAGTTACTTGCTACAAATCAGTTTTGTGCATTAGACTGAGCACAAATGGATTGGTTTTACTAATGAAAATATCATTACCTGTATTTGTCCTCATGTTTGTTAGTCTGAGCAGAGAGACAACAGTTTTACAGCTAGATGGTGGAATGTCTTTTAAAAATGTACTCTGAATACTTCATTACAGATTTTTGGCATAGCTGAGGTTTCCTGTGTCCTGAACGCTGTACAGACAAGAAGTGCCTAAGCAAACAATGGTACTTTACTAAAGACACAACTCCATACTAAAGAAAAACTCAGGAATAACATGGTCTAGCAGAGAAATTAAGTGTCAGGGGGAGACTGCTGAGCAGGTTTGGCTAGTTTGTTAATCTGCAAGTGATGTACAAAGCTTTGCTGCTAAACAGGTCATCCAGGGGTGGGTGGAAAAATATTATTTTTTTTCCTCATCTGCAGTTTTTACAGGAAAGTTGATGATCTTGCCAAGCAGACAGCCCTAAATGATACATTATTTTTTTGTACCCCAACTGAAAGCACTTATGCAAAAGAACTGCTACCTGGTTCTCCCCAGGGATAAATCAGCTCTGATAAATCAGAGCTGTGCCTTGGAGACCACAGGTTCTACACACAAACATTTAAGCACCACAATTTATTACTAGCAGATAGCTCCAGCATGTTAACGTTCGTTTATCTTTCGTATTCCAAGAGCAGCAGCAGAACTATTCTCAGTATGACAACATTTACAACAGAGTTTATGCAGCCAGATTTGCCTACTTAAGGCCATCACTTTGTATTCAGACCTGTCAGTCTTGCAGAGTCCCCTGGCACAAGGCACCGAGTCTGGTGTCAAGGGTGTTTGACACCTTGAGCAAAGTGGAGCCAGGGCTCTCTCACTGGGGGATGATCAGGGTGAAGGGAAGGGAGAACAGCTGATGAGATGGTGACAGACAGAGCTCTGATGGGTTAGGCTCTCTTTGCTTTCTTCCATTCCTACTCTATATTTTAGGCATTAAAAGTCTGAAATGGAATTTCTGGTGTATCTCCTTTTACATCAGGTGGCTCTTGGTTTGTTTGTCAGAGGAGGACTCTGGTAGCTGTTACTGTGAGGGAGAAGGCTTTATCCCACAACGTGATTCCTGACCAAGATGCAGATACTCTAGAGAAGCCAAAAAATACTGTAATTCTCACATGAGCTAACAAGCATGCCGTGATCCTATCAGGAATCAGGAAGGGCACCTATTCTCACTGTTCCTCTTGGGGTGTGTTTGGGAAAAATACTTTGCAACACTCTCAGCTTTGTAAGTAACCACAAAAAGACCCTCTAAAATAATTTATAATGAAAAAATCCAAACCAACATGCAGTAAACTGACAGAAATTAAATCCTGCGTCAGTAACACTGTGTTTATACATAATTGTTTTCCAAAAAGGAGCCAGAAAATAGAGCTCTCCAACAAGTGTGTAATTTTTTTTTCCCATTTTCTTTTTTTTTTTCTTTTTTTTTCTTTTCATTTTTCAGTGCTAATCTCTGAATGAGATTTCTCAAATGAATGAGATTTCATTTGAAAACCATAAATATGCTTTAGTTTCTGAAACTAAACTCTATCAGAAATACAGGCACATACAGCTTGATGAGGTAGCTCTGACGAGCACTGAAAGGAGAGGCACTAAGCCACAAATCACTAGACAGAAATCAGCACCTATTGAAAATACTAGAACTGTTGCTAGCAGGACTGAAGACTAGCCCAAACCAGCTGATACTGATTTCCCAAAATAGCTCAGAATCCAGCTTATAGTACCCTTACAAGAGGTCAAGTAACCAGACTCCCTTGTTTGCTGATTAAGTTTTCATGCTTTCCACATACTTAAAACTGTCAGATGTTCTCTTGTTATGGTTCAACAGCAGATGTGTACAAGTCTTAAAACACCAGTGCAGACAGACTGCTGGTGTTGGCCAAAGACAGCTTCTACTTTAATTACACAGCCTTCCTCCTCGAAGATGCCTTTGCCTGGAAGCAGCAGCTCTTTCCAGCTCAAAAGTAGTAATCAACAGACTACAAGAATAGCACTAACTTACTGTTTTATTTTATGGAGGACTGAAAGATTAAAAAAGTACAGAAAAATGACCACTGACTTCAGTACTGACACAGCTATGGACATTAGAAGTCTGAAGTGTCCTTGACATCACATTGCCTGGCCTTTTCCTGAAGGAAGACTGACTTGACTGGGAAAATTAACCAAAGGTGACATTATTTAACTCAGCAAATATCTTTGACTTACAGGATAATGCTATTAAAGTTACACATATGATGAGCCATTTTTTCCCTCTGTCCTCCCATAGTTTTACTATTTTGAAGAACAGTAGCTGCAATTTTCTTACTGACATTGAAGTGGACTCAAAATCTGAACATCCCACCCAAAGCTTTTCATGAGCATCTTTCTGCAAACTAACTTCATGTCAGGTGCTAAGACTGAGACTACTGAGACCTACTCATTTAACAGTGGGTTAATATATTTGGAGTGACTGATCAACTGCTTTCATGACCCAATGAAAACACACTTTTTCTCCATCACTAACTTGCAGCCATGCATTGACTATGCTGTTCCCTGGCATATGGACCTGCCAAAGCAAGCAGTGATTGCCACCCAGAGCATAAAAAACATTGAGAAGGCTTTTAAGAGAGAAGGATATGGGCGCAGTGCTATCTTTGAAGGACAAGTGGTGGGAAAGAAACAGATCCTTACCTAGTGGGAAGAGTAATTTGGAACAAGTTATGAAGGATGGGGGGAAAAAGTACAATGACAACACAGGGACAGGGGAAGATGCTCAGAGGAGTTACAGGAATCAGCATCATTTTATCATATACACAAGTAAAGAATCAGAGAATACCAGGTTGGAAGGGAACCCCAAGGATCATCTGTTCCAACCTTGCAATGTAATGGTTACCATCCAAATGCTTTTTTGCAGAAGGCATTTCCTTGCTGCCTGATGAACTCAGCAATGTCAGCTTAAAGAAACCGTGACCTTTTAGCACAGCATAAATGTACTGATTTTTGAGTTTAGGCACTGACAATGAAATATTCCGGACCTGCAGTTCACTCTGTGATATACAGATATGCTAAGCATGCTCACTGTAAAACCATATGTTCTTTATTATGTCCACCCTGCTCCTTCACTTGCCTGCTTCTGTGCAGTAAACAGCACATCATGGTCTTAGCCCGTGATTCTTGAGGCTTTACAGTTCTTCCCCAGGCCACTCCAGAAGAACTAGTCTGTCCTTTGGAAAGACTTATGAAAAATACGTTGACGGATGGATCAACATTTGAATTGTTTTTGCAAGTTTGTCCACAGCAGAACAATCAGGCTGCACCAAACCTCTATGTTTATAATTCTGGCTGAATGCTAATTTTAAAGCACTTCCATAGGCACTTGAAGCTGAAGATCTGGATAATACACTCAGTCAATCACACAAGGTACACATTTTAAAAAGAAACATGGCTCTTTCCCTTGTGAGCAGAAGGAAATGGCACTGATGGCTCATCAGTGAGAATCACTCACACACAAGCTTGTGGAAGCCTGTCTTCCTGACTGCTGAACATTCATTCTGGATGCAACAGGCTGGAGAACCCTAGAGATGGGGGCACGTTTTGTGATGGAAAGTCCTATTCTAGAATTGTTAAAGGCCTCCAGCACCGAACCTGTGAACAAACTCTACCAAGCTTATACAGCAATGAGGTGGGTTTTTTTATTTGGTTGGTTTGTTTAATTGTGCTCCATTTTCAGCCAATTGTCTTCTTTAATTTCTCCTTTACCCACTGGACCGTTCAATCTTTATGATTTATGTGCTATAGTTAATTAGCAGTACAAATGGTGAAGTAGCTGGTCACACAGACAAAATGTGACATTTCTTTCTTCAGAAAGAAGTGCAGTTTGGCTTTTATACCAGGTAGAGAAGTTTAAAATGCCTGACTGTCTTGGCATTTCTAATTGCTCTGAATATTTCTCATGTAACATATTACCAAATTAAAATTATCAAACTTCTGCTTGCTGTTTCTTGCAAAATTAGGAGAAAATAAAATCTTCTACAAGTGTTCTGCATTCTTCTCTTGTTTAGAAATGTCAGGGTGTAAACAGAAAACAAAGTAGTAGTTTGTTTCCATTTTTGCTTCCCAGAATGTACTGAACAAGTGGCCTCTCACATAGTGGGGACAGGAGAAAAAAGTGATGCAAGTAATAAAAATGACAATTTTATCATTTTCAGACTTCTTACATACAGAACATTCTTCAACATCAGCAAAGCTAACACACATGTATTTTAAAAATAAAATCCTTCTGAGAGCCTAAAAAACCCTTGAGCAAGTTCCTTCATGTCTCTAGGACTAAAGATGCCCAATGTTCCTATAAAGTACTACGCAAAATAATCTGCCCTCTGAAATGCCTTCTACTTGCCAAGATTTTTTTTCCTGTTTCTTACAAAACAAACAAAAGCTTGTTTTGAAAGAAATATGAAAGGAACTAAAGGCATTGTGTTGAGCCAAAAGTCCTTCTTTCTCCACCCTCACTGTACTCATCTGGAAAGCATCTGGCAAACAAATCAATTGATAGTTTAGAAAAGCCTTTTATCTGTTCTCACAGGCTTAAGAAGGAAAGTGGATAACGTACACATTCCATGAACTAATTGTACGTCCCCTTTGTATTATTGCCATTTTGAAAACATGAGAGTACAGCACATCATCTACCACACTCATTAAAAAAAAGCCTTCCCTGGTAGGGCTTCATGAAACTCAGGTTAATAAAACTTGCAGGAGAGAAGGCCAGCTACATTAATGAGTTATCCAAATAAACACAGATGAAGAGCAGCATATAAATCCTGCCTCCATACTATAAGTGATGTCAGAGAAGAAAACATACCTTCTGGAATTACAAAGTGTGCATCTCTCTTCTCGTACATAAATTTAAAGCATGTGAGACAGAGGGGAGGAAATGATGAGCTTGCATTGCCTTTCATGCCTGTTATGTAAATGTCATGATTGCATTAAGTAATCAAAACAGCAGTATGTAAATTTGAACATGCATCATCGAAGAAATGCAAATATTTATATAACAGTTTAACTGGGAAATATTTAGGATGGTCCTTTACTAGGAAAAGATTAATTTTCAAATAGCTGATCATTGTAGAGTTGGAAGATGGCTGTTTATTAGAATTCAAGCATTCAGCAGACTTTTGAGAACCTGTTTCCTTTTTGTGCTTACAGGTACCCTCAGGAATTAAATCCCCTTCAGAGTTAAGTCTTAGCCCTAAACCAATATACAATGCTGAATTACTATCCTATATATATTAAAAGCCCAATTTTCTGTTTTTAATCTTCTTAGTATTTGACTTTCTGCAGCTTCCTGTAATGATAAATACATTTCCCATGAAGCAGCCACAATATTGCTTTCTTCTTCCTCAAATATGTAAGATGTACATGCAAGACAAAAAAAAGTCAACCTATTTTTAACAAAAGATACATTATCTGAACCATTGAACCACATTCTTTGGCAGATGCATAGTCTCCAACATTATTTTAAATCTGTCAAAGAAGTTAAAACAGGTTTGGAAATGACTCAGACTAAGGAGAGCTCCTGGGAATGCTTTCTTGGCTGTCTTGCAATCCTGAACTAAGAAGAGATGTGGGAGGAAGAATTAGTTGTTTGGTTTTGGTTGTTTGGGGTTTTTTTGCAGGTAGTTTCATGTTTTTAATAGTGTCAAACTGGATTTCGCAGGCCATCATTGCTGTCTTTAAGATTCCTCATGTCTTGGAAGATTATGTAGCTGAGCTGTACAGCAAGCAGTGTTCTTCACTGTGAGGAAAGAGTGTCACACTACTGAGGAGTACAAAGAAGTCCCATAAATTTTATGAGCCACTGAATGTCTGGAGTGATTTGTACACATTTTTACTTTTGATCTATAGTGAGGGCTAAAATTTGGTTTGAAGGGCCTATTTGGGAATGCAGTGCAGATCCGTGGAAGCTGCCATGCTAATGACATTACAGGATGTTTGGCAGTCCTGCCTCATGCTCCTCCCAGCTGTAATTCCATTTTAGCCATTCCTCTGAGCTCTCTAATGGACTATCAGAGCCTGAGGACACAGATGTTAACAGCTACAATCAGTTATAAACAAAAGCAATTACAAATAGACATAGTTTCCTTTTCCTGAATGGATGACTACTCATCTCTTCCTAGCAATAGTAGTTGTGTGAGCCTGAGTTACCACTGAATGCCATGCTATTGCTTATGAATTTCTAACTGACTCACACAGCCTCTCCAATAATCTGGTTTAGACACAGAAGTGTCCAACAGGATCTCTGCTACTTTCTTTCACTTGCTTTGATTTCTTTCTTCTCACTACATATTTTACCTCCCCACCTTTGCATTCAATTATTATTAGAGATTAGCTTCAAATGGACGACAGCATTGCTACCAGATTACTTTTACATGGTGAGATTTGGGATCTTTTTCAGGTTAAGTAAAGCAGGAAAAAATTTAATCACAGAAAGATATCTAACACTGCACAGAGAAATTCCAAGAGTTGCTTGTCATCTGTTGGCTAGAGGAAGAGACAGCTCTCAGACACATTTTAAAAAAATTCTCTTTCAGTAGAAGAAAAACAGGGTTTATAGGATTTAGACAGAGCTAACATACAATGGAATATTATGCCTGTCAATCCTCACTCATTCTTTATTAGGCTTTTCTGCTTTTTAATAATTACTATAGCATCCCACTTCTCTCACGGAACATTGTATAAATGAATTTAATTGAGGATTTTAAAGGTTTTCTTATTTCAGCCACTTAATTCTCTCTGAGACTAGGGGTACAGAAGTCAGACTACTCTATATACACCAGTAAAATCTTATTATCCCACTGGATTTCTATAGTACCGTTTCAGAATTTTAAGCCAAAAAAAGGTGATCTGACTGTATGCTATAATTTCCATTCAAAAGAAGAGTATAGAGAAAATATGAATGCACTGGTTTTAAAAAATACCCTCCCGCTGCACAATGTTTTCAGCTCTGTGTGTGCACAGACCTATGTCCTCCTTACTTCTGTGGTCAGGCTGCCCTCTCAAACTCGGGGGCACTGTCATGAATTAGTGCAGACAGGCACAGAGAATGAGCAGAGGCTCAATGCAAACTCCTTTGAATGTAAGACAATGTATGTCACAGTGTTAGAAAGTGGCAGGAGGTGACCATGCTCCTAAAGTTGTTCTATTCTGCCATGAGCACAGGACAAAAGACACTTGCCTGTGCAGGTAGTGCAAAGCACAGCCAGAAGGCTAACTCAGCTGACAAAACTGAAATTCATTTAGGTTGCTTATATCCTGCCTTCAACAACATAAAAGGAGAGCTAAGCCTTAGTTTTAAGATCTTGGATGTCCTGAAGTGACATGCTTAGATTGCATGCTGGCCATTCAACTTGACACCCCAGGAGGCTTCTGTTCTGCCTTTCCCTTTGCAGCACCACCAAGGTTCATCTATAAAATTTAAGTGAATCTTTTAAACAAGAGATATTTCATACACTTAGTTCAGAAGACAACAAGCAAGCATTAGTAGTACTAATCAGTCTAGAACACAGATCACAGCCTCTTGAGACAAAACCTTTCCAGTCTTCTGCTAAAGGCTGTCTGAAAAATGTAAAAATCAAATCTAGACTGCTATTTAGCACCTTTTATATTCTTTATAAGTTTGCAATGCTCTGAAGAAATACAAGCCAAATCATCCACTTTACATTTAATTGATTACTACTTGTGTAGTTCTGTTAGAGATCATGGAGAGTTATAGCTTGGGGCAGTTAATACAGCTCAGCATTTCATAAAGAACTGAAGCATCTCCTCCCCCCTCCTGGTTCACACTGTCTAAATTCTGTTTATTTTGTAATGCTTTTGTAGGTTCTAAGCCTCATTGGGCTCTGTTGATATTAACCCACAAAGCTGAAAGTATTAATGGCAAAGGTTACAGAAAGAATATCTCGTAACTCAGACAGGATCTTGAGGTTAGGCTCAAGTTTATGACTATTACACCACATGTACTGTTTTGTCCAATATTACGTCCTATTAAAAACATTTTTTTTTTTAGAAAAGACTCACAACTAAGCTTGGTTATCCAGTGTTAATAAAAGTATTTATAAAGTGTTATACTTTGCACACCTTCCACTAACGAGGATCTTGTTCTACACTGGAAAAAAACCAACCTCCTGAAGTTTTACTCACTTCAGAAAAAAAGAGGTCTCTTCCAACCTTGATGATTGTATGATTCTAAGACTACTCTTCTTGTTAGCTGTTATCCAAGTATCTTAAATGAAACTACATATTAATTTTGTTACAAAAGATGATGCTTAACTTATGAAAAGGAAAGCAGGAAGAGGAGAAATATTTTACTTACACCAAGGAAACTAGAACTGAAAATAGAGTAGAAGCCCCAAATACACAGAGCATTAAAGGCTTAGAAAAAGGGAAAAAAAAATAAAATGAGCAATCGTTGCCTTTACAGTGACTCCATGCTTGGGGCTGCCCTCAGACCAAGCCAGAAGAGCTTGCAGCCTTTCCAGCCTGAGGTCAACACCCAGCCATGACTCACCGATGAGCAAGCAGCACTGAAAACCTGGCAGCTTTCCACACCTCCGGAGGCCTGGTGTCCTCTGCCTCCCCTTCAGTCTGCCCACAGGGCTGCTGCTGGGTCATTCTTACAGGAGAAATGCAGAATCCTGGCTAGTAACAGGAGCCTGCCAGCTCTGTGCTCCCACAGCAGTCTGTTGCTGAGCTGCCTGCACTGGCTGGTGGCAGTGTCCCCTCTCCCACATGTCAGCGTTGGCTTTCTGCAAAGTGGCAGTGGCTATCTGTGCCCCTTGGATCTCCTCATCCTGGAGAAGCAGCACTGAGACTGAATCTAGATATATTTTAAGTCAAATTGCTTTTTCTTACACATACAGCCCTAAAATGAGTGTCTACTTTTTCAAAGCAGCATTATAAATGGTCCCTAGGTTGTGCTTAAAAGCCAGTTCTTATACACAAACCATATAATGAATCCATCCGCTTGTACTACTTGGGGTCTACTTGTGTCTTCCAAATCTGAAGCCTCACAGATTTTGGCACACCTCAAGTTTTCCTTTCTTAAGCAAGGCTTTCCTTCTTCCTGCCTACCTGTAAGGAGAAACTTACCTATATTCCATTTGATAAAACTGCTTGCAAGCTGACTCTTGCTAAATATGTAATAATTAAGTGAGAAATGTGGCATATCCTTAAAATTCTTGCACATCTGCTAACAGCATGATAAGACAGTGAGTCTGAACACACCACTAGAAGGTTTCAGGCACAGCAACCTCCATCAGCGTGTTACCTATACACTCCAATGCAAATCCTAATAGCACATCACTTAACCATAGTCTGTCAAGCAAAACAACCTCTTAGATCTCTTATTTTTCCACTGGAAGAACCTTAAATCAAAATTAGCCTCCAGACAGAATTGTCAGTGGTACGATTATGCATAAACACATTAGATAACCAAATAAAGCCTCTTTGTTGGTGTGTACTGACAGGCTGTGATGACTGGCCTACTTCTTAGACTGACAAATCCTGTAACTTAATGCTTCTGCAGTCTTAACTGCTCCCTTTGGGTACCCTAAATTACTGACTGCTGCTTGCTGCACACCAGGGTTTGTGTTGGTAGAGAGAGAGCAGAGGCAACCGGTTTTAATAGAAGAGGACAAACACACAAGCACTGAGCCAGCATCTCTAAAGACATCTAAAGATAAACCTAGAAGAGCAGGGCCTAAGTCCAGGCTGCCAACTATATCCTGTATCTTTCTAATCATAAACAAGCTCTACCCATCCAAAACAAAAGCACTTAACAGATCACAAATATTTATAGAAAAAATCTATGAAATGACACACACACACATCACTCAATACATCCAGTGAAAAAGAGCAAATTTAAATACATTTGTTTTTCTTTCCAGAGTGACACTACTCTCCTTGTAAACTCAAAAGAGAATCAGGAACTAAGACAACATTCGAACCAAAGACTAAGATCAGGATTCAGCTGCCTTTTCAGTATATAGCAGATGTAAGTTGTTCCTTGACTAAAGAAGAGGTTAAATAACTAAAAGAAGCAGCATCACTAACATTCCTAAAAGTCTGAAAAACTCATACTTCAAACAACAGAAATACTGTTGCTGAAGAATAATATGCAGTTTCCAGGAGTCAAACTGAGGTGCTGCAAGAGAAGTATTATAGACTGCATTCTTTCTCTTGCAGCTGAAAACATTAAAAACAGTTAAAATACAAACAGATCCCCAACATACAACAGGTCACTTGCAAGTTAAGAATGTACCTGGTTATTGATTAAAATAAAAATCACAGAAGTTACAACAAAATCCTGAAGTTGCTTTGTAGTTAAAAATCTGGAAATTAAGACTGAGATTTGAGACAGACACACAGATGTCTTTTCCAGCACAGGAAATTGGGAAGATTCCAAAATTATATTTAGCAAATTTCATAATTATTGCAATGGCCTAAAAACTTGTGGTAAACTTCATCCTATTGTGCTGTCTGTAGTTTTGCCATCTTCTTTATTGATATAGGACTGTTACATGGTTTTGAAAAGCAGTTTTGCAGTGCAGAGGCCTATACAGTTAACTCCTTAATACCAATATTACAATGTATTTAGTGATACTACAGGATACCACAAGTCTGAGTTCTTTTCTAAATGTAAATATCCCCATAAAAGTGCAACATAGAAAAAAGAAAATTACTGGATTTTTTCACATAACCCTTTTCACAGACTGTCTTTCAGGATTTCAATCTGTTGCCCATGGACTTTTCTTTAACACTAAGAAGTTTGTCACCTTTAACACCAGGTTTACTTGCAAGGAACAAAAGGGTCTTATCCAGAAAGCTAGGAATAGATTCCTCTATCTGTTGATGTATTTTATTCAATCCCCTCTTGTTGAAGGGCTAGGCCTCAAAAAAATAAAAATTAAGATTCATTGTCTCTAAGCACATCTCAGACTGATGTGCTCTCCAGAATCTTGCCTTGAGATATTCATTACTAGACATTATGTGGAAGGACATTGTATAGGGGTATGAACACTTGCCCACATACCTATAGTTCTGATGGAAGAACAGGATCATTTTCTGGGCTGG
Organism: Calyptomena viridis; assembly: GCA_013390005.1. NCBI lineage: Eukaryota > Metazoa > Chordata > Aves > Passeriformes > Eurylaimidae > Calyptomena > Calyptomena viridis. Next base: position 6,184 of record WEIV01021748.1, on the reverse strand, counting down.
TTCACTCAGTGATAAGGTTATTCAGTACTTTTTGCTCCTCCAACATGGCTTTTCCCTGACTATTCTGTTTTATTTAGTCTTAAATGTATGAAATTCACCTGTCTTTTTTTTTTTTTTTTTTTAAAGATTAGGAAAAGGTTATTTCATCTCCTGAAAAGTCTTTGGAAACAAGAAAGAGAACCAACTGCTCCCCTTCTGCACGTCCTCGCCAGTCCTGGGATTTACACAATGCAGCATAAATTGGACTGTATGAAATCCATGAAGTGGTAGTCAGAGGAATTGTATTCTGCCTGGTCCTTGTCAGAGAATGTTTACTGGTTGTTATTTCTCCCTCATATTCAGCCCTTCCTTTTATTAGTTATCAAATCAACCTCTGCAGCTTGGTGGGAAAGTCACCCTGAATTAGCTTCCTGAACCTTTTTTGGATTTCAAGTTCTCCATGACATGATAATAAATACAGTTATTTTGGGAAAAAAACAAGATGCTTTATAATTGGCACAATTGTGTGAGGCTATCATTAATGCTGCACAAATCCAAAAAGGCAAATAAGTTCAGTCTAGCAAAGCAGAGGGTTACATTCTTGATTACAAAATAGGAAATTAAAAGTTATCAAAACCAAAACAAGAAGTAAGACACAGAACATATTTGAAATGGTTTAATTCTCTCAGCTGTCTCAAGACTTTTCTGAGTTATGTCCCTGGAGCAGATATGGAAGAAGGTGGGATTTGGTACAACTACATTGCAAGTTTTGACTTTTAGAAATAATCTCCCATTATTGTTAAACTGGAGGCTCAGCTCTGCTGAGGTGGCTCAAAGCTGAAGCTGTCCTCTCTCCACTTCATACAACATCCATTTCTTCCCCCTCATTTTTGGTCCCACCTTGAATGACATTAACATTTTCTCTGCCTGGGCAATTTTACAGACTATATTCATATATTCATTTAGCTTGAGTGATCTTCAAGAGGGGCAACTTTCTTTAACTGAACACACTGTCTGTCATTTTATCTTCAGAGAGGTCTCTATACAATACTAATCATACAGATGATACACTTGGCTGGGAATGTGTGTCCCTTCCCTACATTTAAGAGGAGGAGCCTTTAATTCAAATGTGTTCCATTTTCCCCTGTCACAGAATGGCTGAAGTTGGAAGGGAGATCTGTGAGCTGGTCCAAGCTCCCTGCCCCAGCAGGGCCATCTGTTCTCCTCTGGGGGAGAGGAGAAACATCTTCATCTTTGGAATCTTCAGGACTCTGCTATGGCTGATCTGATCTAATGACAGCAATAGCCCTATTCCACATAAGAGATTGGGCCAGAGGTAATTTCCAGCCATATCTCTAATCCCATAAATATAAGTGTCCTTCATGCAGTGGAAAGATTTTTATTTTTCTCTTGGTCATCCCATCCAGCAAGTCAAAGATCACATCAATCATCTTGCTTTATTCCATGGATTTCATTCATATGTTGCAGTTCTACATCCACTCCTGGCACTGCCACAAACTGAACATTTTGGGCACTGTCATATGGAACATACACACCTCTGTGTTTTTGATCTGTGGTGGCTTGGTTCATTAACTACTCTAGCTGAATCTTCCTTTCATGAAATATTTACAGCTCTTTGGTAATATTTTGTACATCTGTTTTTTCCCCTCATTCATCTAAAAGCCATTACTAATGTTTGCATAATAAGGAACTGTATGAGTGAACAAAGATAACAGGAGCTAGGTCAAGAACAACATGAACAAATTAAAATTTAAAAAGGAAATAAAGCCACTTAGAATTCAAAATACAATATACACAGCCACAATACTTAAGTATATTATTCTCTGATAACACTAAGTAATATTTAAGTGTATTATTCTCTTCTATTCTTCATGGTACTTCTTGTATTAAATGAACAAAAGTTAAAACAGTATATTCCAGTCACCTAAAGTAGCACTATCAACTTTTACTAGATGTTTGGGATAGCTCTGCTTTGTTTAATTAGCATCTACAAAAAAGGCTTCTATTTGAAAGTAATAGAAATAAATTTTGATCTGTCATTGAAAGCTACACAAGCAGTTGCTTTTTTCCTTATTCACGGGTTAAGTCTCTACTCAGAAAAGTCACTTCCCTGCCTGTGTTACCCCTCCCCACAAGGGCTGGCAGTTCCTTAATTCCAGCAGACTGGAATAAGTAATAATTTGATCTATTGATCTTATAACCATTAAAAAAGTCTTTAGTTACATATTAAGAATCTATTTGGATTCCCGTTGATACGTAGCAGCTTCCACCCTGGGTAGTCCAAAAGCACTGGATGCACACCAGTAGATGGATTTTAGAGTTATATTGGAGAATTTAGCTACTGGCTGTAACATGAGAACTCTCTGCTACAACTACAGGCTGGAAGACACACAGGAACAAGACTCATCATTTCCTAAGCGGAGGTGGAACAGGACTGATGGAAGAAACTGCTAAAGAGTCCATGGAGAGAGATCTTGTAAAGAAAGGGGTGGATCCCTGTTCTGATAAGGAAAGGAACATTCTTGCTCAATGAAAATGATTATATTTAGTATCTGCCACTAATCTTCCCACATGCCCTGGAGACTAAGTGAGCCTATGCACATTGTTCTCTGATATTTTTGATGGCAACTAATTAATCTTAATGAGAAGGAGTGCTGAGTTTAGGGGTTTTATCTCACTGCACTGCAATTTGTTTTCATTGGCAACTGGTTGACTTTTCCTTAACAACAGCAGGTTATGAATGTCTCATTTATTTTGACAATGCAATCACAAAGATTGATACATTGATGTTTGAAGCAATATGTTTTTAAAAATTACAGTTCAGAGTCCTATTTAAGTACCAAGCCAATGGGGATTTATTTAAGAGTTAATTGTGCTCTCAATTACTAGTTCAGTTGCTTTTGGAGCTTTTTCTCTGGCCTCTACTCTCAGTTCCTACTTGGATACTCTTGCACATCCTCCATTTGCTATTCTCTGAAGGCTTTGGTATCCAAACCACTGCCTTTTTTTTTCTTGCTCAACAACAGCAACAGAAAGCCAGTGGCCAAGGAATCTGGCAGAGGAACCATTCACCACTAACTAGTTCATTAAACCACATATCATACGGAAGAAGTTACTGTATTCTAAGTATGTTGCCTTGATTCTATTAACTAAATAATAAAATTCTGCCTGAACTGTAAAATTTGAAAGATAAGTAAAGAAATACAGAAATGAAAAGTAATTTACTATTTTGATGAAAGCAAAATCACCCATTCCTTTCAGCTCCTAGATTTAAGTGTTGTGTTAAAAACACATTTTTAATTTGAGTGTTTAAAAGTAAAAATAACATATGGAAGCAGTCTGTGAAATTTAGAAATCTTTCTTTTACAGGAGAAGAAAGCAGGGGGGTTGTAACAGAAGGAATATATTTTAAGATGGTGTCGCAGGACCTGGACTGTGCATTTCCACAGACAATAGAGTATCTGGGTAATTTCTGGGAGCAATTGCATTTATTTGAAACTATTAGTTCCATTACAGTTTGTTTCTTTTGAAAAATACAACATTATTTATATTTAATCTAAAAGTCATATAGAATACCTAAACGTTTTGGCAGCAATTGTGGCACTTCTGGTGACATTTCCCATGGAGAGTATTACAAACTTCGTATTCCTCCTTATGTAGGACAGGAAGGGCTGTCTAAACAGGACATACTGCTAAAAAGAGAAACTTCTTTCATTAGGCTGTAAAGGGGCAAGGCTTGTCAGAAGACTCCAGTGGTGGGTTTGCCTGGTAAGATGACTGCTGGATGGGAGCACAGCTCCAAGAGGCTCCCTGTTCCCATGTCACATGGACTCTCATTTCATTAGCTGGCACACTGCCAGGTCCATGTCTCCTCAAGTAAACTATTCCTGAGGGTTTGCAGGGCAACAGGGACAGTTTCTGATTTTTCATGAAGTCCACCCAAACCTTAAATCAGAAGGCTCAGGCAATGACTTGATTGCAAAACGATTGTGAGTGTATGAATCTACTTGGCACCATCTCTGCTCTACCTGTGATCCCCTGCAATCCACCAAGTCCCAGATGCTTTCCTTAACAGTCAAGGTCCCTCCACACCCACACAGGAGTGGAACACAACATTCTGGCTTGAGGCTTTAGTCCTCAGCCCCATCACACAGAATTGCAAAGAGGCAGAAGTGGAACCAAGACTGTGAAGAGGCAGTTTTACTGCAGTTTCTACATTTTTTCTTTCCCAGAACATGCAAATCTCATTGCAAGCATATTCCTTAAAAGTGAAATGCAAAAAAAGATGGCATAATACTGTAACCCAAGTCATCTGCTTCTTCTAATTAGCTACAGATTTAATTCTTCTAAGATGTAAGCACAATAAGCCTCCCTGCATCACCTGTTAAAACAAACACAACAAACCAACCAACCAAAAAAAAAACCATCCCCCAGCAAATTCTAGGTTGATCTTCAAGGCTGCCGTGCCTTGAGACTAATTACTGCTAATTTATCATATATTTCCCTCCACTTTTCAGATCATTTGAACCCTGACCATTGGTTTCATGTTAACTTACTGAAATCTGTTAATGATCTCAACTGGCCCAGACTGAGCACCCTCAGAATAACCAGCACAGGTCACAGCATTGCCATAAAACAGAAATACAGGTTGAGATCCAGCATTATCAGTGCTGTTAGTGCATTCAGGTTCTAAAATAGCCTAACAATAATTTTTTGTATAACTCTTTGCCACCGATCCCCTCTTGAAAAGTGATGATGAAATTTTAGAATTACTCAGGCCCTAGTTTCAAACACAACATCAAGAGCTTCTCAACATGTCCCATAAATCAACATAATGAACTTAAACTATTCACTGGCTGGCCAGCTTACAGCAAGTTCAAAACCTCAGTTACTTTGCTATTATTTCCTTAAGTACAGATGAAGTCAGACAGACTTTACTACTGCATTTCGTATGTTATACATTTCATTCTTAAAAGCCAGGAGTTGCTTGCATTTGAAGAGACTTGTGTTATAGGAACTTTACTAGCTAAAAAATTTAGAACAGAAGATTGTGAAAATTCCCAAACTCACCTAGTCACATTGCCCAGAAGTATTGCAAGGCAAAAGAGAAAATCCCCTTAAGTTATTTTCTGCTCTAGTCCGTTCTGGATTTACCTAACATTCAGAATACCTTCCTGCTGCTCCCCACAGGTTACTCAAAAAGACAAAAGAGAGCATTCACTGCTTTGGGAAAACATGCTGCTGGATTAGTCACCTTTACTGGATTAATTTTCATCATTAACAAACATACATGTCTTATTTGTGATTTATGGAAATCTCATTTATAACGCATTTCTACATAGGTTTGTTTGCTTTTGTAAATGCAGATAACTTCATCTGTAGGAAGATTTCTGACATGCTATACACATAAAGAGACCCCCCCCCCAATATATCTTGTCAGTGTTTTTAACAATGTAAGATAAAAACCCAAAAGGTATGAAAATCATTCACTTCATCAATGCTTGAGAATATTTTTATCACTGCACTTGCTCATGTTTCCTGTTATTGCTAATGAAATTGATTTCATGAGTCCCTGACATTGTGGCAGAAAGTTTGACTCCAAATATTTTCTTTTTTAATCAAAATTAACTTCCCAGAGAAATACTTCCTATCTGTAAGAGGAGAGGCAAGTAAGCAACTGAGTGAAGACCTCAGGAGAACTGCTACAACTTCAGGCCAACCATGGAAGGTCTGATAAGAGTCAACTACATTTACCCACCTCTAGTAGCATAAATACATTGTCGAGGCATATGAAATAGGCCAAATTCTTGTGTGTGATTTTGTACTTTTCCCATTATTTTCCTTTTTTTTTCTTTTACTCTACTTATGATCATTTTGACAAAGTTGCAATTTTTCAGAAAAACTTTAATGGACAGGAGGCTGCACTTGTGGTTAAAACATCAGAGTAAATAGTGGGTGTTGCTTCCCACCCCACTGTACTATTCAGTGCTGGACTCTGTGTATCATTATCTGACACACTGGAAAATAACTTCCTTCACAGAGGGATTGTGCATCAACATTTCTTAATGATTAAAACTCTCTGTTGAACTCTGCTTTATTCACAGATGTTTCTCATGGTATCATGTGACAAACCTGCACGTGCATTTCTGTTACTCACATTTCTCCCTCTCCTTTCCCCTCACAG
>WEIV01021744.1:70026-80288 GCA_013390005.1 Calyptomena viridis | reverse complement strand
TACTGTTAAAAGTTTCATTCCACATGCTAAAGGAGCAGAAAGGAAGGGTTGTAGAAGGATAAGCAACTATAAAACTGATCTTTTAGTTCTACTAAAAATTAATTGTATGGCCTTGGAAGGGACCTTAAAGATATTCTAGTTCCAGCTCCTCCAGGGATGGTACCTATTGTATCATGTTGCTCAGAGCCCCATCCACCTTGCTCTTGAATACTTTCAGGGATTGTCTGTTGCTCTACTACTCCTTGTCCTTCTAGCTTCATTGTTGCAACTTCCTCATGTTTTGGGGGTTTTGGGGGGGGAGGGATTGTTGTTTGTTTGTGTTTTTTGATGGTTGTTTTTTATCTGTTTGTTTGCTTTTTGTTTGGGTTTTCTTTTGTCAAAGTTGATGGATAGACAATTAGTAATAAGTGGAAAGTTTAAAGCAACCTTTAACTATTTTAGTAAGCATCTCTCCTATTCTGTTTAGATGAGGACTCCAAATAAAAATCTGTGTATGGGAAATATTAAGGTTGGTTTCTTATATTGCATTTACTAAATATGTGAGAGAGGCATATGAAAAAGCTTTCAAGTTTTGCTGTGCTGACAGCTGCTTGCAGAGGAGGTCAGAGCCTTTCAGCGATCTGCCACTCTCCAATAACTGTTCAAAGCACAGCAAAGGCTGCCAGTTGAACATTCATTTAGCAGTAAGTGTGAGTCTTCCCCTTGCTCCACCGAACTCAGTAAAAAAACATTCTTTAATGGAATAGGAACAGGCTATGACCTCAATACCCAAATCAAAAATTGATCTTTTAGTGCATTTTTTTGCAGTCTGTTGCTTTAGATGATATCTATATATATACCTTAATAAAATCTCTATCTTAGTGTACAATTCAGACTTGACTGAAGAGCTGAATAAGAATTGGAGCTCAGTGTGCTTTAAGATTCTGGTGGTTTGGAATACTTGTTTCTCGTATGTGCAGGCTTCCACAGCATGTTTCTGTAGTGAGAAAATCCAAGTGCATTATTCCTTTTATGTGTCTGACCCTTTGCTCTGCATTGTGTCGTGCAGTAAGGCAAAGGGTGAGACAGCCCAGTGCAGTGTAGAAACATAAAGCAATCTCATTCTGCAATTCAGGCCAAGAAGTCCTGTGGTATTTATAGCAGATGTTAACCCCCTGACCTCCTGGCCTCTCTTCACCGTGGAGTTACATGAAATCGGCTGTGCTCTCTGGAGCTCTTCATGCCAGCTGAGGGAGCTGACTCCTCAGACAAAGGGATGGGACAAAAGGAACAGTATTCATGCAGGCTGTACTCTGTGTAGTGCAGATCCTCACTGTGTATGTCATTGACTTAAATTTCCTAACTGCATTCAGGTTGTGGAAAGACACAAAGTGATACCAGGTATTTGAGCAATACAAAGGATTAGCTATCAGAAACCTTTGGGGCTGTCTTTGACTCCTTTGGCTTGGCTTTTGTGACTTGACTTTTAAATCTTAATTTTGCAGGGGTGATAAGTCCAGATGAGTCCATGTGATAATCATAGTTTTAGAAAACCTGCTTTAAACATCATTTGCTTGACAGCCTAATCCAAAATACAGCAGTAGTTCTCTGTAATCTTAATGGTAAATGTTAACTTTATCCAAGTTTACAATTACAAATCTTCATTTAGATTTAATAGAAGTTTACTACAAAGGGAAAGCTAGTGACCTTAAAGTTTTGTACTGTGAGCATTTATAAATGACTGCCTCTATTTCGGTGTGATTTCTATATATGAAAACAACAACACTCAATCTTTTTTGTTGCATGTAGTAAATGATGACTGATAGCCCTTACATATATTATATGGCATTTCTCACTATCATTACATAAATTGTCTCAACTTTTTTTTGTGCAATCATTGATTTCTGACTGCTTCCTTGTTAAACATTGCTGAGGGCAATCTGTCAAGGACTTTCATGATAGTGTCAGCACTTTAAAATGGTGAACTGGCATAATTCTTCTAAAATTCCACAAGCTAAATATCTGTCTAGTCTTTTTTTTATCACAGCAAGACCATTTCAGAGAATCAATTTTTAGTTGAGTGTGGAACTTGTACTATTTAAGGCGGACTAAACTCAAAGCACAATCAAGTTCAGTAATTACCTGTTCTTTGTACTATTGCCTGTCCTTAAGCTTTCCCTAGAAAGGGGTAAAACCAAGGTATTTGGGTTCTTGGAGAGTGGGGGCAGTTAGTAGTTGGTGTTCTGAAAGATCCCATATAGAGAAAAAAGTGTTGTTTAGTTGAATTAGAATGTGGATATTCAGACCTAAATTTAAGGCCCATATTTGGTTCTGTAGAGGAAACTCAAATCCTACCCCATAAGCTTTTGGAAAGTCTTCTCTGGAAATGTAGTCGGTTTTGTGCTGTGCTATTACCTTTGAACATATGTACACAACGTTGTTCATGTATCTTGTTTTGTTCTTACATCAACCAGGCTTTTTGGATGTCTGTAAAATATAAGCCAGAATTCTGCTGGTTTCAATGCAGAAAGCATTGAAAGATTTCAGCTTTCTTTAGAAACAAAAATGCTTACAGTGTCGGAATTGTTGACATTTTGAAATTAGTTTTCTTAGAAAGCAGAAGTTTTAAAATATTAAAAAGACAGTTAAAAAAACCTGCCTTGGTAATATCAGAATAAAATTTCAATGGGAGAGAACCTGTTCTATAAAGCTAACATGGCTACTTTGAATTAGTGTTTTGAAACAATGGATTTAACTTCAAGCCTTCTTATTGAAAAATTTTAACATCATTTACGTTGTGGTTCACAGATATTTTTTGTGCAGAAGATCTTCACACAAAGCATTTCAAGTTGCTTTACTGGAGGCTGAAAAGCAACAGGATACGAGCTCTGGTTCTGTTTAAGCATGGAGCCTAGAGTGTCTGAATGGGTATCATTTTAGGCATATAAATAGGTATGTGCAGGTAGGCACTGCAGTAGAGCCTTTCTTCATCTCTCAATCTGAAGGATATGCAGCTTTGACTTTATTCGATAAATATGCATTCACTTAAAAGAAACTAATTTGAGCCCTTTCCCTCAGATTAAATTCTGATGAGCAAGACTGAGGCATGCGCAATTCAGTTTTCACACACAAGCCAGACTGTACCTAGGAAAAAGAAAGAATAATTTAAATAGATTATTATAGTAAGTTAATATCTTGAAGTATTAATAGATTGTTTTGTAAAGGGAAAAATATGAAATTTTATAATTCTCTGACAAATTATATCCATGGCAAAGAGTTTAATGAAGACAGTGACATAAATGTACCACATTTTTATGACAGCATTTATGTCAGTTACAGTTTTTCTTTGACTTCTAACCCAAACATTTTCTGCTTTATTCCAATGAGAGTTTATGAGAATTACCTTTTGTAACAGAAGTACAAGACTACCCATATATCATTGATTTTATTTCAAGATTATTAACAGCCTCCATGTCCTGCGCTTTTCTTCTAGACAATGCAAAAGAAAAAAAAAAGAATTAAAATATTACTTGTGTTTAATTTTTTTAAAACTGAAGGGAAATCAGGCAACAAATTCCCATTTAAAAGTGGTTATCACAAATAGAAAAGCAATAATTATTTTTCTTGATTTCTTGACCTATTTAATCAAGTCTCTACTGTTGGAGAAAAGATCTCATTTATGACTTGCACTTTTCTTTATTTATATCTTATGTCTTTATCAGGTGCTTAATGTTAAATATTCAGCTTATTCCTCCTTAGAGAAAAGCAATACTGATTTTATTCACAGGATAATTTAATTTCCACTAGTATTTTAACTTTAATAGAATCAGATTATTTCCGGAGGAATAGAAAGAAATGCTTCTTAAAGGAACAGAAGTTTTGCTATTGATGAATCAGGAAGTACCACACATTCACTCATGGCAGAATTAACTGAAATATCTAAATTCACGCCAGAATTTAGAAGAAGGTATGGTAATTAATGTATTATAACTAGATGTCTTTTAAAAAATTTAATTTTTTTTTGTAGATGAGTGGGAAAATGCTTCAGCTAACCTTAAAATGTAAGAAACAGGTTGTAGAGAAATAATGTGTTAAGTTCTTTGCTTGCTTTCTGCTACAAAAAACTTCAAATTTTTATATTTCTAAACTTCAACAGCAATTATTTCCTTTAGAAGGTGATTTTTTGCATGGATTCCTGTAGATAATTAACAGAATGTTCCAAGGATAGGAGAGCATAACACAGATGAAGTAACGGACAGTGTTAAATGTTGGCATTGATGATGCAGCTTTCACAAGCGATGAGATATTGCATGATGATCAATGCAGCATAATAAATTTTGGCCATCTGGTGGCATTAGAAATGGAGTTCACTACCACAGAAGAGGAGGCACATGGTGTGAGAGACTTGCATTGCTGGAGCAGAACTCTGGAATTATAAATCTTCTTAAGTAAGTAATTTTCACAGTTGCAGTTCACATAGTTTTGCTATGTTTCACATAGTATTTTTAATTTTTTCCCTTCCCTTTTGTAGCACAAGAAAAAATCTGAATTGAAAAAGTTACATAATTTTGTAAAAAGGGAAAAACCTGCTTGTTTTTTAAAAAACTTTTCAAAATCCCTCGTCATGTATTGTGCAAATCAAGCAGCTTTCTACAAGACAGAGGGAAGGGAACCAATTTTTACTTTTATAGTCCAAAGATTCTGGGCGTGTAGATTAAAATGTGATTGATTTCTTAATATTTCATTTGCCAGGATGTTTGACAGACATGCCCAGATTCACGTCTCCTTGAATGTCTTATTGCATGAGCACTTATCAGCAATTGCCCTCAGTAAAATGTATTAGGTATGGCTGTTAATACTGTGACAGTTAATAAGTTCTCAGTTGATTCAGGAACTAGAAGTGTTTGTTCATATTTGAAGATTAATGGTAGGTCAGGTCTGTCATTTAAAGAAAAAGGAATCCTCCTCTCCTCGGTTTATCTCAGCCTCCAAAAATAATTCGCTCCTTGATGTGCAATAATTTTGAAATTTTACTTTAAAGTATGATTGCAAAGAGTGTTTAGGCTGGTGACCCCAGGCTTTGGAAATTGCTGCAAAGGTTTAATAACTGAATCAATTTAGCCTAAATTTAGCAAGCGGTTGTGATTCATATTGTAGCTGCACATGCTTCTGCAGTGCATGTTGGGCAGTTGTGGTCTGAGGCACAGGGAAACACAAGACACCACTCTGCCCTGTGTGTAATTCCTGGAATGGTTTACATGCACATGCTCACTTCCTTTATGGCACAGAGCTGGAAATCTGTGACATTGTTACATTTTTTGCTTGTTAAAGGAGTGTTGTGGTTTTAAGTAACCAGAGTTTTTTATTAGCTGGGGGGGCTAGGAGAGAGGCTTCTTTAAGAAGCTGCTAGAGTTTTTCTCTGCTCTAAGCTAGCCAAGGTCAGGCAACAACGCCTCTGTGATAACATATTTAAGAAGGAGTAGAGAAAGAAAGTCTGCGCAGAACATCATGGCCGCTTAAGAGACAGGAGGGTGCGGAGCTTGATTAGCACCAAGGTCAGAGAGAGGAGAAAGAGAAGATGCCTTAAACACTGGAATAGGGCCCCAGCAATCTGTGAGGAACCATAGGGGCGAAGATTCTTCAGCCTGTGAACCCGTGGAAAGACTGGGAGATTTTTCCACGCTGGAACAGAGACATGCCGGAAAAGAGAGGCTGTGATCCTGTGTTTGGAGCAGAGGGGCCTGGTGGAACCCCGTGGGCCGTGAGAAGAAGAGATGCTGGAGGCAGAGCAGCATTTCTTGGGACAATTGATGGCCGTGAGAAGCACATGAAGCACTGAAAGCAGCTGAGCAGCCGGCACCTGAAATGACTGCACCTATGGTAAAGTGATTTACATGACGACAGTACCAGGAAAACTGTTGTTAGTAATGAATCCACTAAGAAGCAGTTTGCAACAGACTGTTTCCGTGGAGAAGACCCCATGAGGAAAGCTGGGGTGGGACTCTCTCACTCTTCTGAACAGCAGCAAAGAAAATCTCTGATTGTAACCCCCCCCCCACACACACCTGCCTTCCCGAGCTGTTGGGGGAAGGTGAAGGATCTTAAAAGGGAGGGGTGGGGGGGGAGAAAGGTGTCTGTAACAACTATCAAACTGCTCACCCTTAAACTCTTAAGCTCTGATTTTAGTAGTAGTTGTAGTTGTAGTAGTAAACTCTTAACATTCTAAGTTAGAGCCTGTTTTGCTTGTGTGAAGTAGTTAATAAACAGTTGCTTGTAATCCTTATCACAAAAGTTGGAGGGTTTTTTTTTCCCTTCTCTGAGAAATTTTAGATCTATGTGTGGGCTCTCGGCTTTTAGCCAGAGTCAAACCATGACAAGGAGACTCATGACCTGTGAACATCAATATTAAAGGTTACTTGTAAAATTAGGTACCATCTTGGGCAAGAGTGGTTTGATTCGTTACACAAGGAAAAGCTACCACTAAGCTTTTTTTATCTCTTACCAAAAAATACAGGATTTTTTACGACTCAGTCTGTTTTCAGCAAAAGTTGTGAAGAAGGCAGGGAAGAGTGGCCTTCTAAAGTAGAGACTGTTTCTTCCCTGTTAGCAGTAGATGCATAGAAGTTTTACCTGCCTATTTATGTATTTAATTCCTCTTTCAACTTCATATAGGCACTCTGCAAACATAAATAGGAAAGAAGTAACAGCTTGACCCAACCCTGTGCCCATGACCTCCTTCCCACATGAGTATCAGCACTGAGGTAAGATGGAGGTTCCGTTCCCTGTTTAAATGTGCCTCACACTCTACACTCCAGAGGCTTTTCCAGAGTTACACTGAACCTGGTGGCTCTCTCATTCCAACAGTGGTAGCATAAAAGAGAGGATCTGAGAGAAGATGTTACCATAAAAGGCCAGAGGAAAAAAACCTCTCTAACACTCCCTTTTGAGTATTAGAAAGCAAGTATTCCTTTATTTGCAGCATGCTGGGTGCGCAGGAGTTTCATTCCAAATTACGCATGCCCAATTACGTAGCCTTACAGATTTATACTATAGTCTCTAGACATTACGTCACCATTACACCCACTTCCGAGTCTGTTCCACACATCACTCCACCCCAGACACACCTCTAGAATTAGGGTCAGAGGTCTCTGGATGACCCCTAGAGTCCAATCCCATCCTTTTCCTCAGCTCGCCCCCCCTGCCTCTTTTGGCATGAAATCTGCCTCTTGGAATGGTTTCAAGGTTCCTAGCTGGCCTAGACCAGCTCATTAGCTATGTGTTCCTTTTCCATCTTGTTTATCAGTGTCTATCTCAAGGTAGGAGAGGCCTTCTTCTTATTGAACTTTCTGCCTGTTAAAAACTTCTAACAAAGAATCATAAACACCTTGGGAACTGCACAGAAACTGTCTAAAAGAAATGAAGGAAATTTTTTCTTAAGGCTACAAAGCCTGCTTTGAAACTCCGACTTTCTGGTCTTTCTCTCAGTTTTTGTTGAAGTTTGTGCCTTCTTCCTTATTTACCTTGAGGGGGACAAAATACAGGTCTGGTGCTATCCAAAATTATCTCAATTCCTTAATTGTTATGTCACATTGTATATGTCACATCTTACTGGATTTAAGATTACCACCAGTAAAAGTAGTCATTGAACATAAACCACAGGAGGAAAAAGATATGAATAAGGATTCCAATTTTTGCAGTAATCCAAATAATAGCAGTGGCCTTTTATGACTCATAACAAAATGAGTTATGACTTCAGGAGTTCACTAAAAGCTGTGGCTCAATCACAGAGGGTTAAGTTGCCCCATCACTGCATATTCTTACCTCAAATCATCTCTGGGTTTTGGTATAACTGACATAAGAGTAAATTATGCAATTCCATGGTTTCAGATTGAAATGTGCTTAATGATACCTTGACCTGTGACCTTTGGGATGGAAGAAAGATTAGGTTGATTATTAACTTATTTGGGGTGTTTTTCCCTTGAAAAGTGACCAAAAAAAGCCCAAGTAGTTAGAATTATTTCTTTTTGGTCATACAACCAGTGTTAAGTGAAACAAATCATTTGACCAGCTGTTTTTCAATTTCCAATTGAAAGTAAATATAAATGTGGATTGATTTTGACTTCAATAAGGAATGTGCAGGATTCTAATACTTAGCTTTTTTTTTTTTTCATGCAAGACTGTATAAATATTACAGGGTGTTTTTGTATTTAACATGGAGTTTTACATATAACTATGATTTATTCAAAAGTTTAAAACTGTATTTTGCATCTTTATTTTTCTATTCACAGTCTGAAAGACAATCAGACAATGTAGTTTTGAAACAGGCAAAACAGGCCTTTCTACAGCTTTTTATTGAAAGATTATACAAGTCTATCAAAGCACAAACTCTGCATCCTTTTACACATATTTCATTTAACTGCCTTCCTGTAAGCAAAATATGCAAAACAAAACAAAAAACAGTCATCAAAGTGAAATGTATGTTAATATGAGTTGTACTTGTCAAACAAGAAGTTCTTCCTTCTTGATGATTGAAATAATTGACTTTGCTAAAATGAACATTCACAAATAAATGGTGGTTGTTCAGTTCAATTATGGCCTTAAAGTAGGACACCAAGAGATAGAGTGATCTGGGTTTAATAGATTTTCATCCCTACCTCACCTCATCATGAGCACAAGATGTCAAAGAACTGGGGCAATATCTAACATATGTTTTTTAATTTAAGATTTGTGTTTGGAAATTTTGAACAGCTCCTTTCTCCAAGGCCAGAGTTCCAATCAATATAATGAGCTCAGATCAAAACTGAAAGCTGTGTCTGTACCTGTTGCAGCTCTATTTAATATGCAATTTTTATAGGATTTGATTTCTGTTTGAGCCTGGTTTCATCTGTGATGATGTTTGTCCTATCTAATTGAAATATATGTTAAGGGCAGAAAAATGTAACCTTGTGTTAACAGTAATTTCCTGAGGTCACCACTTTGTGCCTATGGAAAGGCATGTATCCTCCAGAGTTGAGAGCTGCTTGGGTTGGGGTACGGCATCCAGCAGAATTATCTAAATTGAACGGGTCAAAGGGTAGATACTGAGCAAAGAAGTTCTGCTGTTGGGCAACTGATGGATGGCTTTGTTTGTGTACAAAAAAAGCAGCCCTTCAGAGAGCATGGCAGGGACATTATTCCAGTGCAGTGCGAAAATCCGACAGCATTATGGAATGAATGGCCCTTTTACAGTTGGTGGATCTAAAATAAAACCTACAGCTGTGCAGCCAGGAACTTCACTGTGCAGCAGCAAGAAACACAGGACAATTCAGGTCACTGTTCCACACCAGGCTTAATCCTGTCTGACTGTGGACTCTCACACGTATATCTCTCCTCCAAATAAATTACTTTCCCATCGGATCAGTGAGTCATATTCCAGCAACACAGTGAATGACTAAATCTAATATGAGGAAAGGGTGAGGAACACGTCAATAGAGTTAGGAGGAGAAAGGAGACAGAATTAAACCATCACTTTTGGCAGCAACGCACAGTTTGATGAAATTAAGCACAACATGAAACTGAGCCTCCAGAGAGCTTGGGTGAATTGGAGATATTTTAGGAAAAGAGTAATTTGAAGCCTTTTGCTGTGAGGAGTAAGTAGCACAATGTGGTATTGGGGCATTTCTACCAANACCACAGGCTGAGTGAATTGTATGCATACAAATGGGAGTCACAGTGCATACAAAAGAAGGATGGTAATTAAATAATATTTTTTAAATTACAGTTATGAAATCTATAGAGGTCGACTAAAAACAGGTAACCGGTAGCAAAAGAAATGCTTTTGGAACTATTTTAGAGTGCAGGACAACTATTTTGTAACTGCTAAAAACCTATGTTTAGGCAGTCAGCATTTTGTTCTAGAAGCAGAAAAGCAAAGCTTGCTTTACATTGATTCAGCTTCTGGCAAAAAGAGAAAATAATAAGAAATTAAAGCACATAAGATTATTTTCTCCTTCTGTTTTATCTCTGCATTTCCAACAACGCTTAATCAACTTCAGTGTTCTTTGGAAAGGACAACACTCTTCCCTCTGTACATGCCTACTTGCCTCTGTGCATATGTGGGAGAAGCTGCTTCACTAATTCACTCCCCTCTGTGCTGGGGGCGGATGGATGTCTTTTTTGAACATTTGTGTAGCATATGGCTGTACAACATCCTCCTAAATCCATGGGGTCTGTACCATGGTTCTGCTTCATGTATTGCTGTGGAATATCTTACTGAGTCTGGCTGCAGCTTTTCAAGAGACATT
>WEIV01021744.1:31269-62950 GCA_013390005.1 Calyptomena viridis | reverse complement strand
TGTTCTCAGTGAGATCAATACAGCTCATCTGTTTACATGCTTCTAAGGAGGATATGTTGGGTAAATACTCTGGGGAAAAGTTTCTCTCAGTGAATACTGAATGATAGAACTTCTTTTTTGTAATTAGTCATATTTAATTGCTATGTCATGAGGCTTACATTTAAGCTTACTTTAAGAATCTGTTTTTTCTGCGGATTATTGAAGAAAGACCAAAGATATCTAACACACACCACTTGAGCAAAAAGGTTTTTCCAGGACATAAAAATGGTGATACAAAATAAAATGGGTTTTTTTAACCTCCTTAATATATTCAGTGGTTGACAGTTCTTAGTTTTTTTCATTTTGCATCTTCTATTTTCAGTCATTTTCCTCATGTTTCTAAATGAGTTGTAACTTTCAACCATTTTGTTGTCCATCAAAATCAGAAAACAGAGAAATCTTACCAAGTGAATACTTTTGATTTTTAGTGCTGCCTGTTCTGTCATTCTTAGTTCAGCCTTAAATTTAGGATCTCTCAGTGGGAGAAGATGGATCTTTGGTGAAGACTGACTTTATCACAGCTTGACAGCACTTTATTATCTGCCTTAGTTTTATCAGCTTTGATGTTTTGTGTTTATTTAGCTGAAAATTGAAAATAATTTGAAAATTCAAACCAAATTGCAATAAGAGTTGTAGGACAGCTTTGTTGTGGAGAGCTGCACATTTTAAACACTTTTTCCTGAACAAATATCTTTTTTTTAATTAAAAAGAAAAGAACTATCAACATTTGACTCATTTGCTAATGATTATGATAGACTTGAGTCTGTAAGTGCTTTACAAGAACACAGGAAAAATACACATGAACAGTTAAACTGAATGGCAAAATAACTATGAAGTCAATCTGTCTATGGGATTTTGCTGAATCTCCATGGAATGGACTGTGCTAAAATCTGTCTTCACAATTGTGTTTTTTGTGTAGAGGTTGTCTGTCCAAGAAGGGAGGTAATGAAGTGCCTCGGAGCCAGGGGCTGGCATTTGAAACTGCTGAGAATCAGCTGTATAAACACAAGGGCTTTCCATATTCACAGAACCATAGAATGGTTTGGTTTGGAAGGCACCTTAACGGTGATTCACCTTCCAGTAGACCAGGTTGCTCCCAGCCCCATCCAACCTGGCTTTGAACACTTCCAGGGGTGGGGCATTAACAGCAACTCTGGGCAGCCTGTGGCATTGACTCATCTATACTGCTTTGTAATATAATCCAGTCTTCCTAAAAAACTGTCTAGTTCGAGAATTTATAGCAAAACAATTTATAGCAAAAGAGTGTTGGAGACATGAATTTTACCTAAAAGACTTTGCATCAATGCTGGTTTATTTCCTAGGGCTGGGAAAGCTCATCTGTACAGATATGAAAAGTCCTACTGTGTCTTTGGATGATGCTGATACACACATTGGCTCTGCTTTTTTGTGAGATGCATTGGCTCTTCACTTACCCTCAGTCTAGAGGGCTGTTCCCAAGGGCTGGTAGAAGTTTAGGTTAAACTGTATTTTCAGGCTGCTGTAGCCAGAACCTGTGGGGTAGCTTTAGTGCAAGTGAGTGTCAGTCACTTTAATGAGGGTGAATCAGTCTAGCAGAGAAAGGTTCAAGAAGAGAAACAGACATGTAAATCTCTGAAATCATATAAAATTACAATTTTTTTAAAGTAATCTGAAGAAGTATTCTTTTTTTTCTATTTAATGCTGACAAGCACACGCTGTTGTTTAGATCAGTGGTATCTCAGCTTTAAAAGAAAGGTCTAACAATTTTCTTCCTCTTACCTATTCCACAACTCATAGTTCAAGTTGTACAGGCTTTTCAAGGTCGAGCATGCTTTCACATCTTCAGCATGTTTCTGTTAGAGTGCTATATTGTAGGATTATGTTTAGCTGATAATCTTGGACAACTCAATTTGTTGTTTGATATTTTCCAGAGATATAAAATGAGACAACGACATGGTGGGTACATAGCAGGTGTGTTCCAAAGATTTGTTGCTAATTATCCTCAAGAAGCCATGGGAAAATTGTATCAAGTTTATGTTTAACTTTTAATGTGTTGCAGATCGCTGAAGGAAATAGAGGGGACTAGACAGAAGGGCAAGAAGGTAGGAATTCCTGTGATGGATACTGCTGCTTTCACTTGTCTCTGCCTGCTTTGTGTCTTGCCTAATTAGCTTGTATTTAATTTCTTGGAGCAAAGAGTTCCCAACTACATGTTTGTCCATGACAAGCACAGTGAGATCCTGCTAGAGGACTGTTCCAACAGTGATAACTGTTTTTGGTGTCACATTGTTGTTTTTTTTTCCCAGTGAAAATGAGCAAATTAAAGACCATAACCAGGATGTTTACAGCTGCAACATGGTGAACAAACAGATAAGGTAATTTTACCCCTTCTGTTAGTTACCAAAGCAACACTATAAAGATCCTTTTAATTTAGTTTAATGCTGTGAAGATTAAAGCTTAATTAAAATGGTGATATTAAAAAAAAATTAAAACCTGAAACAGCATAGGAAAAATAGAAAGACATAATTATGGTCTAGTGAATGCTTATCACTCGTTGTGAAGCTTCAGAGAAGAGGCATTTTTTTCTCTCCATTGAGAGTAATTTTATTCTAATCATAAATTTGAATGACCAGAACGGCCTAGGACCATAGCTGTTTATAAATTAATAAGGATAGTTGGAAGGAATGTGTTATTCTACTCATAAAATAGGGGATGGTAAGTTTTCTTTTTCTGGACCATTTCCTCAAAAAATTTTCTTTCATACCCATCAGGGAGAAAGACTTTATGAAGACAAAAAAAATTACTGTATTCCAGTATTTCACAGGGCATGCATAGAAATTCATCTATTTAATATTAAAAGATCTCTTACTTTCTAATAATTTAATAAACTTATCCTATTGTGAATTTATTTTCAGGAAGGTTTCAGATTTTCAAGTAGTTCCAAATAGCATGATTTCATTTTATCAACAGTTACACTAATTTGTACCAGGTGAAAAGATATGTGAAGGACCCTGTGTGATAAAATTATTAGAAATTCCTCCAGGAATGTGACTTTTGCTGGCTAGTTAAACATCTGTTGCTTCGCCTGATTTAAACTAATGAGTTTAAAATCATTGTTGGGAAACCATATGTTTACCCAGTAGACGGCAAACCAAGACATGAGACAATATCCTTTCAGTGCAAAATTCAAAGTAGTAGTCTCTGTCCATGACAAAGCAGGAGCACTAGAGAAAGAGCAGTTTCAGCTTTTTAGTTTCCTCAATTGCTGTCTTTCTAGTTTCTTCAAGAAGTGAGATGACAAGAACCAATAGCTACAAATACCACAGCACTAAAAATGACTTTTCTTTAAGTCCCTCTCTTCATCTTGCTCAAGCATCTTAAAACCATCTTTAACCATATATCACACATTACTTCTGTGCACAGAATCTTTAGTAAAATTAGACATTTAGCCTTGCATCAAAGCAACATTACATTTATTACAATGTGGTGATGACTACTGTTGATACAACTCAGCCTTGTACCTTAACTCTGACTTTTTGCCCTAGGGTGCTCTGGAAACTGAAAGGTCATTGGACTTCAAGGAAAAACTCATGGAAATTAATCTACTGAGATTGCTGAAACTGTGTCCAGCCCAGGATGTCTGTGAACTACAAAGGACTGGAGGATGGGGGAGCACACAGGTGATGTATTTCATCAATCAGCCCTGTTCTTTGTATCTTTCTTGATAGCTTGTTTTGCCCATTGCTGGAATAAGGATGCATCACCTGCAGTTTTGGTCAGCCCCTGTACAACACTTCTGCTACCAAATAATCCTGGCAAACAAAAATTTAACTTTAAAAATATCCTTCCTTTTTCTAATAAAGATACAAATGAATTTCCTGACTTCCAGGCTAGCATATATAAATGAGTTCTCCACGGGTCTGCAGCTCAATTACTTATTCCAGGATACATTTCTAATTTTTTTAGTGAAGTTGTTAAGAAACCTCATGGTATAAATTTTTCTGGTGAGGTTCCTCCAAAACTTAAACCCTTTAACTAGGCAACACTGCAGGAAACTCTCCCACATCTACCATCTTGGATCACTGACTTTGAGGAACAACAGATTATGGGCACATGAAGGGCTATAGAATTTAACATCACTCTGATCAAGTACTGCTAAAAATTATAATTGAATATACTTGCAGTCTTAAGAAAAGTGAGGTATTTTTCTTCACAAAGAATTATTAGTTTCTAATATGTGCTCTCAGGAAAAAAATAAACCAAAACAAACAACCTATGTAAACTTATTCTAGAATGCCATTGTACAATTTACCCTGCCAGGGGCTCAGGCTATTTATGTTTTTGACCGCATCGTCTTCAGTAAACTTAAAAAAAAAATGAATTTCCATGGTAACCACTGCATCACACAACAAAGACACCACTTAGATCTTTAAAGAGGCAGAGTCTGAAATTAAATTACAGTCTGCATTATTTTTTAACAAAATAATATTCTTCTTTGTAAATGATTGTTCTGTCAATAAATTCTAATTTTACATTTGAAAGCAACATATAAAATAGAGCATTTAAAATAATTCTGCCTTAAAAACATTAATTTTATCAGAGCTGTTCATGCAGGTGAGATCACTGGGCTGTAAGAGAAGAGAGGGAATGGGTGTGAGATGGTGATGCTCCTTAGTTCTGTCCCTCTTATAATTCTCCTGGACATTAGTTTTCCATTTTACAAATTTTATTGCAGTACAATGTGGATGTCACAGGAAGGCCAGAGTGGTCACATATATATTTATATATGCTTACCATGTGTATATGGTTACATTTTCAAACTGATCTTTACAGGTATTATTCTGTGGGGAAAAAAAAAAGTAGAGGCCATTCCATCTGTCTCTAACTTTTTAATAAAGCTCAGTATATTCATATAAGAACATATAGCTCTTTGATAATGCCTCTTGTATTTCATCTCTCAGTTCACGTGCAGCACCCCAGGCCCCAGAGCTGCAGTGTGTCAGGGTGGGCAGTGTTTCAGAGAGCTGACATAGGAAAGCTTGGAGGCAGAGACCTTGCTGGTTTCCTGGTTACTGTTTTGGGCTCCAGTTCCTTCCAGGGCTGTTAGACAGCACTAGGATGTCAGAGCTGAATATTCACGTCCACCCATACAGCAGCATCAAACAGCTGGGGGTCTATGCTGGGTTATAAAATTATTTTTGTGGTTCAAAATAGATTTAAGGCCAAACGCAAGTATCATATCTGAAATCTGGGTAGCAGTCTGGCATTTTGATTATGTCTCATGGATTCCATAGAAGTACCATATACTGTGGCTGTGGCTGTGGCTTTAGTGTGTGGCTATGGGGCCTTCTGGCATACTATGCAAAATTTCTGTCAGAGGCTTCAGGCTGGTATAGCCCTGGTCACGTTGGAATCACTTTCCTATTGGAATAAACAAAGTCGGAGACTCTTTCCCTCTCTGTCCACTCTGGAAATTCTGTATTTATTTTTGGTGAGCAGAGCTGCTTGCCAATATTTAGCTCTTAGAAATTTTTTTATTATTGAATTATAAAACCTGGAAATATGAGTTTATAATGGAAATGCCAGAATCACATTTAAAATAGCAGGAGCAGTGGGCACTGCTGTAATGATGTTCTTGCTTTGGTCTTAATCCCTCCTCCAAATCAGCTCTTTTTTCTGCAGCACTGGAGGTAAGGAATCTCAGCACCTAAATTTTGAGCTACGCTGCACCAAGGGTAGCAAGTGCAGCATTCCAAGGGTGAGGGGAGAGGCAAGAAACAAAGGGATGGAATACAATTCTCATTGGCTAAATGCTTGCTTTCTGTAATTATTTTATAACTAGAAAATTCCAATAGTTTGGAATTTGGAACTTTGGAAAATTCCAAATTTGACCTGTATACATCCATACAACCGATTAAGTAGGAGAAGAATAGACTCCTGTTTTATTGGAAAAGGGGATGATCTCTTCCTTTGCTCTGATGCCTGAAGCCTTCAGATTATTCCACATTTTTCTGCAGTGCTGTTTGCCTGTCTGGGTAATCTGAGTATGTCTCAGTTTCCATCTACTGAAGAACCATCTCAGACTTAAGGGGCATAGAATAATTGCCCACAGTTTGAAATACTTCCAACTAACTAAAATTTTTTTACTTATAATATTGATGTTTGGCTGAAGTTTAACAGCCTGGGACAGTGTGGAGGGCAGAGCAGCCACCAGAAATTGTACTTTTGAGGGGTGACACTTTGGGAGTGTTGATACTTCACTTTATAGTTCATTCTGCCTTTACACTTCCTATTTCCCTCATCCTTTCATCTGTATATGTATACCTTCTGCCAGGAGTTTATATGCCTGGATGCTGGAGTGGAAGATTAGGAAATTAGTAAATTAATGTTGTTTGAATATCTGTTGTAATAGAGTGTCACATATCCAAACACAGGGTTGGAGTTTCATTGCACCAGCCACTGATTCTGAATGTGCAATCCCTTACAATTTCATTCTTGACTGAAAGTTATTCTTATAAGAGCTGCTAATGAATTACTTTTTGAAAGTCATTCTGGTGTCACAGTGCTGGGGGCTGTGGAAGTAAAGTCAAAGTTTACCTAATGAAACTGGAAGAGAATAGTGGACTCAAGGGAAATAAAATACCTGTGGATTAAGCTGGATGACAAGAGGTAGTAAAAGGAAAATGAAGGAACACTACAAATTGAAAGGAGTGTAGAAAAGTTGAGACATAAATGAAGTCAAGCTGTAGGCTGAGGAAAGAGAGAGGGCTACGTTTCATCAGCAAACTTCCTAAAAATTTCAAAATGTAGTGGGAATGCAAAGACCTGTTTGCACAATACATTGCTGCTTAGAGCCTTCACTATGCAATTTCTCCCAGCACCAGAAATGTATTTTAAATAACAGTTTACATTACTATGGCAACCATGTAGGCTGGCCATTTTCTTTCTGTACTCAAAAAAAAAAAAGGGCTTAAAATCCCAGAACATTTTTCTGCATCTCACTTAGCCCTATAACCTCTCTATGTGAATTAGTTCATGGTGGTTACTATTAAGAGTTTGTCTCCTTGGCCCTTGCTGCTTGTCTATTCTACTTTTGTTTCTTTTCACTATGTCCCTCAGAGCCAGGATCACTGTCTTTCCCAGTAGTATAACTCTACTGATTTTAAGAGATTACTTGTAGCATGTAAGCAACACATTGATGATGATCCCTTGAAATACCATGTTTAATCTTCATGGTAAAATAATATTTCTGTTAATAATGCAGTTTCTTCACTTTAGATAATTGCACCTTTCTTGATTGTCAGATATTCAGTGAAATAAGTGGGAAGAAAAGAACGACTGTAACTGAATCATTTGTGAAATGACATTCCCTTTCTTCTCCTACTCCCCAATTACACCATCTTTATGACACAACATAGAGAAAAGGATACTCTCCTACCCAGCAGAGATGAGCAAGTCAAATGGCATAAGATTGACATTCACAGCTTCAGTATCTGAATGCTGAGCACACTAGCCAGAACAAGTCTCAATCTCTACATGGGATGATTTTTAAAGTATTTTTCAAAATAAATAAGAAAATAATGAATTAGTCCTTTGAGCATGTATTAACCAGCAGTAGTTTTAGAACCAGTCTGTTTTCTTTTGCCCAGGGCCATGTTCCCTCTGGCCAGCCCATGCTCACAGTAATGATTGGTGAAGCTGAAACAGATTTTTTGTTATTGATACTATAATTTAGGAACAGTGTTACATCTCCATAATTCTAAAAGATGGACCCCTTTCTAAAAAAGATGTATTTACACAGCTACTGAATCTTTTATATCCAATTTCTGTGAAAACCATGTCTCCCTGACTGCTTGCCTGTCAGCTCCTATTGTGAGCAATTAGAAAAGGGCAGTGCAAGCAAGTAAAGGCTCTGGGTTTTTTAGATCTAATCATTGTAAGAGAAGGAATTTGAGCCGTGGGCAGTAATGTATTGTGGTACAGCAGTGCATAAGCAATACCTTTTTTTTATTTTGTTCTTGTCCTGACTAATTGGTTCAGTGTTAAGTGAGGTAACAGTTTAAAGAACTAACTCATTATATGAAATTACTCTGTCTGCCATAATACTTAAAGTCATCTTATAACACTCTGAAGCTCAATGCATAAAATATTACCTTGGTAAGTAACTCTCCCACTGGACAGAGCCTTTTCTTTCAGAAGTTAACCTACAGATATGAGAAATCTGTCCTTGCACATAGTGTCTGATCCAGTGCCAGTGCCTAAGGATGTTCTTGGAAAGAATCCCAACTTTAAACACTGGATTGGGGTCCATGGTGCAGTAGCTAAAGTGCTGAGGCTTTGACTTGCAGCAATAAAATATGGCGTTACTGTTTTAAAGTTGGCAAACAGCTAAAAGAACATAAGTTGACAATGAAATACTGGTAAGAAAAAGGAAGAGCTGTATGAAGCCAGAAAGGAGGAATTTATAGAGGAAAAGCTTGGAAATCATGAAAATTAAACTAATAGATGCTTTTCCCAGTTTATTCTCATCTGTTACACCATCCATGCAAGGGAAGAAAAAAGTGTTTTTCTCCACTCAGGTAAATATTATACCAATTTCAAAGGTCTGAAGGATAGAACACAGAAGTACATCACACAGTAAAGTCAAGGGTGATTATTGTGGAGTAACTAAGGTACAAATATTGAGATGCTGCACTGGCTCCCTGGGCTGGCATAATTAGATGGCTGCAAAATAAGATATTTTTGCCCAGAATTACAGAATATGGTGGGAACTGGCAAAACAGCAAATAATCTTAAAGTCACACTCAGCAGGGAAGGAGACGATCCCTGTAGGGAGCTGTAGTAGGTTTTCTAAGGATTTTGTCCTCATATTTACCAGCCTGAAGACAACAGGCTCATCTCTAATTTATGCTAGGAGTGCAGTAAGCAAAACTTGGAGCAGAGGTTTAAGTGATAAGCTCAAGATCATGTGTATCATTTTGTTAATCCATTAGGTGTAAAGGGTTTTTGTTTGTATATTTGTGTAATGTTTTGTGTAGTGAGATTTTGATCCATGTATCCTTATCTCTTTGTAATTATATTGCAACTATGTGTTATTATAGCTGACATTAGAATTTATGAGTTCCTGGTGCCTAGTCATGTACTTTGAAGAATAAAGCATGCATAAGCAAATTGACCAAACCAGTCACCTCTGTGGACATACAAGAATTTTGCTATTTTGCGTTGTATTGTAGCAATGCTAGAAGCCAACAAAGGGACTGGCTTCTCTCCCAGAGCTACAGTGAATTTGATGGCATTGCACAAACTTGGACATATATTAACCAGAGCCATGTTTACTTGTGCTGCATAAGAATCACAAGGGGAAGGAAAATCGATGTTTTCCAAATGGAATAGAAAGAAGCCGTGAGGAAAAGAAATGGTATTTTCAAGCTTCTTTGAAAGGTAACACAAACAATGCACAGAGTAAAAAAACCTTTGAAGAAAAAGCACTTGCCAATGTCTTCTTCATTCTGTATTTAATTTGCTTTGAGGGTTAAGACATAGTAGATCCGTAGTATTATTTTAAAAGAGGGGGTGTATGTCTGTGTGTGAATAAGTAGACATTGAAATTGATGTTTTAAATTGGAAGCTGCACAATGCATCTGTACATCTTGACAGCAACAGAAGGCACTGAGATTTTAGAGGGGCACTGAGATGACACTGAGAGTGCATGATGCAGTGGCGTAATGAAAGAGAGATCAATGTGAAAATGAATGTAACACCACTGAGGAGTACACACAGATCAATACTCTTGTAAGCTGTAGAGTGTAATCCTGCTATATAGGTCTTGTTAGATAGTACACTCAATTCTATGAAGACACATTTTTCTGCATTTCTCCAATGTGTTTCTGACTTATCCAGAAAAAAAAGTCTTTCTTTCAGGCTTGAATCTTCCCACCCATGCGTGCTAAGGAAAATATGCAGTGCTAATAGTAAACTCCCGTTACTCAAAAATGTGGCATAGGAAGATGAGATGGACAGTCAGCAATGATCTGTGTTTTATTAAGTCTTTGAAATATTGCTTTATTCCTATCCCCTCTTATTGCATTCTCCTTTTCTATAAGGAATATATTTTAAGCACAATTACTGAAAATGCAGTCCCAAGAGAAAGGAGGAAGTCAGCCTTGCAGCCCTCACTTACATTGTGCAAAGAACTTGCCCACAGTTTTTTCCATCTCCTGATTTTTAGAGCTTAAAACCATTAGAAAAAGATCAGAGAGTTTCTCTCCTTTCTTGATGCATGGATAGCCTTGGAAATAGAACATGGTTACACGTGTAGGCTGAAGTGCTCTCTCTCATACATATATGTGTGTGTATGTATGTCTGTATCTTACCTAAAGATTCAGGAACATGGACATTTCTTCACATGTCACTGCAAACTTACTGCCTCTGAGAATCTCTGTGTTTTTTCTTTTATAGCTGGATGATTTGGTAGGAACTCCTTATGGTCAGTATATGGTTAATGGCTCTAGCATGCCAAGTCACTTTTTTCCCAGAAGGAAATTGTCAACTTAAAAGTAAGAGAATAGTCAAAGTTTATTTCCTTAATGATGGGCAATTTAGCATTGGAAGAAGGGAAAATTATAGTAACTTGAGTCTGCATGGAGTTGATCCCCTTGTACTGGTTCCAGCATGTGCAGTGGCCAGACAAGCATTATTCAGCAGCGCAGGTGCTGTCACTGGCAGGCACCAGCAAGTGCATGAGCCATGAGCCCGCAGCAGCAGTAATTAACTGCAACATTTGCCACTGTTGTCGTGCATGTGTTTGGTGCTCAGTGTCATTGAACCCACATTTTCTGTGTCTTAAATTTGCCAACCCATGATATCTCTGCCCAGGATGTATATTGCTGCCTGGTTTGACATTGTAAAATAATTTTTCTTAGAAAGGAGCTGATTGAGGTGTGAATGAGTCTATGGACATTGCAAATGTAGTGGCATCTCACTATGTGCCTTGGAAAGCCACGTGCTTATTGCACTAAGGCTACACAACCCAGTGCTTGTGACCATTGCTTCTTTAATTTGGCTTACATATCATTGCCTGAAATGGTTTAATAATTCCTTCCAGTTGTTATCAGCCCATTGATACAAGTAGTATCACTGTACTTACTGCAGGTCAAAGGCACAGGTATGTTCCAAGTCTACCATATGTTTAGAGCAATCTTGGCTGCAAAAATACTCATATAGGGTGAGGCTGCACTCTGACTTTCATCTTTGGATTCTGCAAAGGCATGAGAGGCAAAGGCATTCTGTCTTGTGTTTTATGGAAATTTGGTACCTAATCATGCAGGGGGCAATGGGAATTGCATTCCCTTCTTGTTTTTGTTATATCTTGTTTTAAGTCCAGACTTCCTTGAGAAGGAACAAACTCTTCTCAACCCCTTAGAATGAGCAGGTCCTTGATTTCTTTTCAGCTGCAGACTTGACTGCCACTCTCCATAGAAAGGGCAATATATTTCAGCCTCTAATTTTCATGTCTTTTCCTTATAGCAGGTATTTATATCTTTCCTTGTAAATTTCTAAGAAAGCTACTAGTTCTACTACTCTGCTGTTAAAGCCAGGATGTTTTTACCTATTTCCTCAATGAGAGGATTTTGTCTTGAATGTATTTGCAATGGAAAGTATGCATATTTTTAAAGAGTGGGGAAGTGAAAGCAAATAAAAATAAATTAATAAATACATAATTACAGTGTTGCTTCAGGGAAAAGTTTCTAGGCATAATCTAATAACAATGACTGGAGATACTATTAGTATTGTGTGTTGATTCCAGATCTCTTGGGATAGTCTAGTAATTTAGCTCGTGTTTTCCAGTCCCTTTTGGCTTTAATAGCTATTATGATCATTAAGTGTAACCTGCCATAAACTCTGGTTTCTAAATGCCTTTGTGAGTCCAAGACCAAGTCTGTGCCCCCTCATGAGGGAATGAGGCTGATGAGAAATAGAAGTCCCTCAAGACACGGATCTCTCTTTCATACCCAAGCTCTTCTTTCTTTCCAAGTATCCATAGCCAGCAACTTTACTCAGCTCTTTCTGAGTTTCAGTTAATCTTCACTCCTTCTGACACTATGGCAGCTCTAAAATTCCATGCCACTTGTCTGCATTTATCCTCATCCTTTCTGGTGTTTGTGGCTGACCCAGTCTGCTGCAGTCTTGGCTGTGTGGCTGCTGAGCCGGAAGATTCAAACTGAATTGTCACCACTGCAAAGGCTGCTCTTAAGAAGATGCTCTTCATGAAACAGCTCTGGCTTCAGAAATTTCAGTGTTACCAGAAAGCCTGCAGCCCTAGTTTCTTCCAGAATGTTACAAACAGTTCTTCTTCCATGGGAAAAGCAAACATTTGTTGCAGGGTTCGTTCCCTGTCACATTAATTGGCAATGCCAGCAGCTGACACACAGCTGCAAGTGAGGGGACTCACTTTCCCTTATGCAGGCAGAAGCATTGCAAAAGCAATAGACAAACAGAGCCAGGCATAGGCTTTTAACTATCTGTCATTCCTTGCTGAAGTTGCCTGAAATTTATTGCCAGTTAGACAGCATTTCCCTCTGTTTACTGGTTTGATTGAAAGGATGATTTATCAAGGCTCAGCATCACATTGAATGTTGCTCTCTGCTCTGAAGGGTAATGAGTTTAGACACATCTCATTCTCCTTCCCCACGTGACTGCGAGGGTGCCGGGAAAGGTGAGTGTTCTCTGGCTTTGGTGTGAGACACAGGCAGTTCTGCTGGGAGGAGGCTATTCCTGCTGGCTTGAGAATCAGCCTGCTCCTTCCCTCTTCATGCAGGAGAGGACATACCATGTTTGTCAGGAGTTTCATGTAGCTGCACAAGACAAAAAGGGATCATCAATGAGAGAGAGGGGGTGGAATGGGAAACGACAGTGGGAAGGATTATGAAAGTGAAAATCAAGATATTAGAAATACCAGAAAGTGAAATGACAGCTTAGTGTTGTCACTGTTGTTATCCCTACTGTTGCTTTGTAGTGTGGCTTGGCACTCTTTGACATGGTCTTGGCTGACTACTGTGGCACAGTCTCATCACTGCACAGTGAGAACTAATGCCTTCTCTCTGAGTGTATATTTGTTTTGATTATGGTGAGTTTTCTTTAAGCTGCCCAGGCATTTGTTTCAATCACAACAAAACCCATCATCTCACCTTAATTTACAGAGTTATAACTAGCAGTATTTCTTTTCAGCATAAAGAGTGCATTGAAACAAATGCCACTATTTATCAACTGCAATGCAGTTCTTTATAAAGGTCTTATGTGAGCAAAGAATAAAAATGCAATGATAGTCTCACAATAAATACCCTAAATCCTTTATTGCCTATTTATGGTGTAATCTCTCTACAGTTGTGCAATATATGACTTTAGAAAAAGCTCTAGAATACAGTTATATGGTGTAGTTACCAGGAGATGGCAATGGTGATCTACTGCAGTATTAACTTATGTACAAGGCCCACATAATTCTTCCAAAACGTCACAAACTTCAGTATGAATGAAACCAAAGTATTCCAATACTGGTTTTGCCTTCCTTATTTCTAACTTGTTTCAGTTGTTGCCATTCATTGTAAAGAAAGTATTTTTTCTACTCATTTTTTGATTGAAATTGCTGTCACTACATTTTTTTAAAGGTGTCTAAATGCAATCATACTGGTGTTCCAGAAAACAGAATATTATTTAAAAACAGAGCAGCCAATACCATTGAGTAAGATATGCCATATGTCAGAAAAAAATCAAATGATTGATGAAAGTAAAAGCCTAAAAAATACATTTAATTTTACAGTATTGAAGTTGAACTTGAGTAGTTAATGAAAAATAAATTATAGGTTATGCTATTAAAAAGCATCTTATAATTTTCTGTTCAGCTGCTTGAAGTATGATCTTAAAATATGCAAATGCCAATCATTTCACAGAACTTGAAATTAACTGTGGTCTGCAATGTTGTCTGAGTTGTCACATTACCTACAGTAAGACAGGTTTCATTCTTACACAAATTAGTGCGGTATTGATGTTTCCATATAGAAGATCACTGCCATAAACACTGGAAGTAACAGTTTGGCTTCTTACTGGATTGCTTTACGTTCCTTTCTATCTTTCTCCACATGATTGCCCATTCTTTACTCCTCTCCAGAGCCTGAACAAGCTGACCAGTTGGTTTGTGAGTGTTTATTAGATATTTGGCAGTATTCAAACTGAAGCTGTAGCTGGTGAATCTTACTGCTCTCCTTCCACCAACTACATCCTTGTCTGTGTGGAGTGATCCAGGGACACTGCTGGCTGGCTAAACCTTCTCTGAAGCAGATCTGGACCTATATACAGCAGCAGTCATCTTTTACCAGGGAACTACTCCCGTGGTTGGCTTTTCCTCTGGTACTCTGAGATACACAGTCCATGTCTCACAACAGTCACTATGTGGCTGTCAGTTGGGAGAGTTATCGACCCTCAAGTTAAATAAATGCTTTAACTGCATCTGCTCTTTGTAACATCAAATGCTAGCCTTATTGCCTTACCACTGCTACTATTTTAATCTTACTAAAAATGCAAGTCAGGACCTTAGAAGTGTGAGGCTGTGAGAGGAACATGGAATAGGTAAGGAGTACTTATCCATAACAACAGATGATAAGAGAGGAAAAGCATTGTTTTACTCATGTGAAGGTCTCAATTTTCTACTATTTCTACTGTTTCAATTGCACTCAGTTTTCTAAAGCTCTTATTTGCCACAGTATCTACTTTTCTACCACTACAATATCTTTCCTCCCTCTGCATTGCATTAAGAAGTACTCAATCAAACCTCATCTCTACAAGGAAGAACAAGCAAATTTGGAGCATACAGAGGATATTTCACTTAATTCTTTTCTCTGCACACCTTCATATCAGACAACTGTGTTAGGGTCTATCTGCTCAGCACTCATTATATACTTTCTAGGGGAACAACTGGCTCCACCTAAACAGGAGACACCTATGTACACAACAGTAATCACACACTTCACATCTGCAATATCTTTCCACTCACAGATCCTACAAAGTACAACAGGAAGACAGAGGTAAGAAAGACCTTTGTCAGTCTTTTTTTCCAATAAGAATATTGATCCACGGAGCAAAACGAAGTGATCAAGTGTAAGCAGTAGGATTTAGAGTCTGCTGGCTGCTGGTGCCTTGCTATATCAGCCAAACAAACAATCTTTCTCTTTCCCTCTCACATTTTCTTACCTCTTTACATTTCTGTACAAAGCAGCACGAAGTTAATCAACACACTTGGTGCTGCTATTCTCCGTGTGCACCAGAGCAGCCACATGTTTTGCCTTATGGTGACGTTCTCCAGCAGCTCTGACATCTAACAGGGCTGTGAATTACTCGAATGGTGTTCATGTCTCTTCAAAGGACAATTTTTCAGAAAGGGCAAAATGGTGTTCAGACCGACAGTTGCTCACACAAAATACCTTGTCTTCTCTGTTGGATCTCTTACTGTGAGTACTATGTTCATGTCAGCAATGCAAAAGGAGGAATTATGAGTTTCCCTTTTCCTATCACTTATATAGCACTTGCTCCCTTCTTCCTTGTCTTACCAACTTAGATCGTGCTTACACTCTGGTATAGAGATAAGAATGTTAGCTTGGAATGAATTAGTTCAGCCATCTCTTTACTTTGCTGAAATCTGTCCTGTAAACAAACCAGACTGCAGGCTCTTGAGAGCTGGATTATTTACACCCTTGGTTTTACATTGTTTACTACAACAGCACTAAAGCAGAGAGGCTCTGGGTGCCCCCGTAACACAGATAATTTTCAGAGTGACCCAGAGGAAGAAATAAGGCCAGACTCAGAGGTAAGCAGTTCATAATGGGTCAAGAGAAGTTTAAATTTCTGCATTATAAAGTTGTAAAAAAGATTCAAAGAGAAGTAAAGGCATATTCAGCCCACACTTTGATAGTACAATACATAAAAACCAGATTTTGTAGGAGTATAATAAAAGATTGTATAGGAGTATAATAAAACCCAGACACAAGTCTGAAAAATTCATTAGTTTCTTCCATGACTAAAATAAGCACTGTCTAGGAAAACTACTTTGCAATGGTAATGAAAAGCAAGTAGAAAAGCAAGTGTTAGCACCAGTGCTGCAATGTGAAATAATTTCTGTATACTCAGATCTGTCATTGTGAACAATGTTGTTGATTATAAACCACATCAAATTCCCAGTCCCCCACGACATGCATTTTATTTTGCAATTTTCCTAGTAATTATGAAATCAACAGAATACTATCAAGTTTTACCACAATTAAGTTAAATATATACTTAAACGATATAATATACTTGGTAATTGCAATATTTCTCTAACTTCTTTCCAAGGAACAGTCAGCAATGTTTCTTGAGCATTTTCAGGGGTGGCTTCTAATGATAATGATGATGCTCAGTTCTCTCATAATTTTATAATTTCAAAGCTACTTGAATCCAATTTAGAATCAAGATTTGACCTGCAGAGCTTCATTTCTTGTGAGTTGATAAGACAAGTCTCCTAGATTTGAATGGATTTTATGGCCTCTCCAGTGTATGTGGGTTTGACTGAAAAGCTGATGACACAGACTTACGGCAGTGTGAGCAGTTCTCGGAGAACAGGTCTGTATCCAGTCACTTGTGAGATAGTGTTCACTTGAAGAGCTGTTTCCATGCCATCGTGCTGCAGACCTTTGGGCTCAAGGAAATAAAAATGCTTGTCTTAGGTCTCCATTGAGAGAATGGCTATGCAGTGCAGTGCTTCAAGCAATTGCCATTTGTTCAGGGCAGGAGGTCTGGCCAGAGTGTTGTGCTGGTGATGGGCCTGTGAGGTAGGAGGCTTGTTCTGGTATCTTTCTCAAATCTTTTCAGATGCATGAAGAGCTCAAAAGACCACTCAATATTCTCCACCAAACTGGGAATCTCTCTACTTTGGCAGTTTTGTCTTCCTATATCTGATCGTCACTGCCATTCTGGCCACCAGAACTGAACATATACTCCAAATTTATGTTTACAGATATGGAAATCCAGTTAGTAACAAAAAACGAGGCAAGCTCATTTGTACTTGGACCATTAACTTAACATGTATTAATACATATTTTTTGAGAAAAAAACCCTGGATGATCTTGGAGGTTTTTTCCAACCTTAATCATTCTTTTATGATTCTTACTACTTGTTTTTAAATATCCTGTTTCCATGTGACCTTACTTACTTCATTTATCTGAGAGGTAGTTTTTTTTCTATCTAATTGGATACTAACTTTTTAATAATTTAGTTCAATAATTGACTTTTTTTCTTCAGGTCACTGAAAGGAAAGGTCAGACAAAGTAAAGACAGATCACATCTGTTTCAAATACTTTTTGCCTAACTACAGTTAGAAATTGTGATTAGTGTTGCATAAAGAAACTATTCTGAACATATATTAAATGGTGTTTCTTTACTGAAATAGATAGAATTGACAAGAAAATTAGTTTGTATAAAAGAGTGTAGAGTTTTTGAAGTTTCTAGCTTTATGAATGTAGTGTGCCAGATTTTATTTAATGTTAAGTAATATGCAAGTTGATGTATTTTGGAACATTTGATAACATGTTCAGATTCCTTCTAGAATATGAAATTGCCACCAGAGTTTTAAAAACAGCTCTCACAGTACCAAAACCATTAAAAAATAAAACTTGGTAAAAGTGCACTGAAAGAAAAAGCATTTAATCTTTATTTTAGTCAGTCAGGCACAGCATCCTCCAATCTGTATTCCAGTTTGTGGATATAGAGAATGTATTTGTCTTTTGCCTCTTTCCTGCTAAAATCAGCCAGTGCAGTACATGGTGGGTGTGATCACCTGGGTATATGCTATGGTGAATACATCAGTAAGAAACCTTTTGTTTTCTCTTTTCTTTAGAAAACAGTGAGGTCTCTGTTCTCAAGATTTTCTTCATGAAACTGTCCATTGTATGACCATGTTAAGGAAACAAAGAGAATGAACAGGGAGAAAAGGCAACTACAAGGAAAGGTAACTACAATTCACTACAAAGTGAATTGTTAGCCATATGCAGATGTACATCTGTCATAGTGGATGTGTATTTTTCATACACGAGATAAAGATTTGTCAGCTCAACTGCACGAAAGGGATTGTTCTGTGTCTGTTGAAAGATATCTATTTCCATTGGCCTTCCTGATTAGCCTGTTACTTTCCCTTGTTATCTAATTCCTAATGCTTTTCTATATTGAGAGCTCATCAGTCATACTCTGTGAATGCCCCAGAACCTCTCACTTGATCAAGGATAGACAGCCCATTTTTTTGCCAATTACTGGCATGCACACTCAAAGCTGAGGCTCAGGTTTCTGTGTTTCCATCACTACAAAACTTCAAGGCAAACATTGCTTAGATTTTAAACCAGCTCAAGCAACACTGAGTTCAGTATAGGTTAACCTCCTTGTTTTTTCAATTTTATGAATGAATTTTGCAGCTTGAACTGTGCTTCTGCTGCCCTTGCCTGATGTGACTGTTTTTACATAATGTTTGGCTATATCCCTGTGGCATTGTAGGCACATGCTGCTGCACAGGGACAGCCTAAGAAATTGCACTCTGAGAGTACAAATACCCATCATTATTATTAACAGCCTTTTTGAAGACTTAATGATTAGTTGTGGTGACTGCCTTACATGGACCTGTCTAAAACTATTTTTGTGCTATACTTTCAAAAAACACCCACACCCAGATCCAGTTGTTTTTCCTATATACTTATCTTGCATTCAATTGTCATGGAATGAGAGCAGAAGCCCAGGCCCTATTTCATACATATTAACAGACTTGATAGATAATATTGTTCAAGGAAAATCTTAACATGTTGCATCTGTAGCAGAAACAATTTAGGTAGCCAGAGCCTAGGGCTTAGAAATCTTTCTCCATTGAACATAATTAAATATTAACTAATTCTGCTAGTACAACAAAATGTGTACAGGCTTCTATAAGCCCTGATTTCTTTGCCATATGTGTGCAAAACAAAAAACTGTGCTCTACTGAGTGTGGAAAACCCAACCACTGTGAGCTGGGATTGCCTGAGGCAAACCACATGAATTTGTGCTGTGCTGTCCCTCGTATGGGAATGTTCCTCTCATGAACCAAATTGTCTTTGCTCTTTTATCCATTTGCTTTACAATAGAGATTTATTTTGATTAAGTAGCAAGTAAACAAAGTGAGCCTCTCCCTTCACTATCCTGCACAATAAACAGGGTCTAATATATCTGCAAAATTAGATTATATCATGAGGGAAAACAGAAAATGTTTTACATTTTACAGGCACAGAGACAGGTAGCCGACAATTTTTGACGAATTTATTTTCATTTTCCTTGGGAACAGTAAGATGGCTAGAGAGTCTTCAGAAACACTGAGCCGCTCACTCAGAGGAGGTTTCTATGTCCTATCTTCTGTATTAAGATGTTGACCAGGGCTCCAAGAACTTCCACACCATTTTCTGCTCTGCCTTACTTAGATCAGGCTATTTCAATTGAAAGAGCCA
This sequence comes from Calyptomena viridis, assembly GCA_013390005.1. NCBI lineage: Eukaryota > Metazoa > Chordata > Aves > Passeriformes > Eurylaimidae > Calyptomena > Calyptomena viridis. Next base: position 43,394 of record WEIV01021744.1, on the reverse strand, counting down.
CATTTTATTCCAAGCAGAGACTTGGCTTGTCATAGCCAGCTCAAGGGTCTTTATTGACCCACATACATAGTTCTTTTCTTCCTCAAAAGAGTTTTTTAAAAACACTAAAATAAGAGAAAATTTTGAGGAAAGAAAGTCTTGGTGGGAACAGTCCAGCTGCTTCAATTTTACTGACAGCTTAAACAAGTATAGCTGTCAACATGTGGGGTAGGTCGGTGAAAAGTCAACCCATACATGCTGTTAAGTCAGCTGGGAGAAGTCAAGCGTAGGTCCTGAAAAACAAAAAGGACAAGATGGGTCCAATACATTTGCATTTAGTGTGACAGTGTATCTGTAAAATAAAGGGAACTCCTAAAGGAAGCATTTTTTATCACACAAACACTGAGCCACTATGAACAAATCTGGCAAGGCCGAGGATCCAACTCCCTGGGCTGAACATCAGAATAACATGAATAACTTCAAGAAGCAGCAATGGGGCTGTCAGATACTGCTACTGTCATTGCCCTATTACTGCAAATATCCATGAATTTGACTAGTTTGCGGAAACTGTCAATGGATATTTTAATCCATAAGCACAGAAAACTATTTTACCACATAATCATTGAAGCTAATCTCTGACAAGGTCATTACTTACACCTCTTCCCTTGTAATCCCCCACATGCACATACAGAACAAGGCTGTGAAGCCTAATCTTTCCAATGCTGAAAATGAGACTTTTATGCAAACTGATAAAAACTCTTTGTTTGATTTATCTGTAAACCAAAATAGTCTGGTAGTTTGCCTTGAAGTTAAAAGGAAAAAACATACTCTGTCAAATCCTGTGTATTCCTTTTTATGTATTTTGTCATTTCCCCTCTATTAACTCTGTCCTAAGGTTGAAAAGAAGAGTGCACTCTAGCTTCCATTTACATATTGTACTTTAGCTTTGACTTTTTTGGTTGCAGCCTGTTAAATTTATTGACTATAAGCCCCCTGAGCTATTGAAGGGTATGCAGCTTACATTGTATATCTTTTGAAAGATGCTACTGGTAGCCTATTTTAATGTGTTTGCTCTCTCCAGATACAATTTGTCTTACATATTCATTGGTTTTTAGTGCCAGGACCAGTTTCTTCGTTGTAGCTATTGTTTGGAAGTCTCGCAGAGATATTAAGGCTTAGTAATTTTTCAGTGCTGCTCAAGGGATCTGAGTGTCAAATGAAATAATAAGTGGGAATTTGGGCACTGAAACACTGAAAACCCCTAAGCAGCTGGCTTTGGAGATCTCAATAAAGAAAAAAAAAGGGGAAATAATTTGAGATGGCATGAAAGACACTTTGGGACATCTAGGTGTTTTACATATACAAATAGAGCTGGCCAAAAAGTAGTACTTTCCATTCATTGACAATTATATTTAATTTTAATTTCAAGATTTCATTCAGCCTGGAAGTCAGAGAAAATTTCATTTGTGAAACGCTAGCACAGGGAGCTGGGAAAACTGAATATGTTCCCCTGCATACTCCAGCTGCTTTTTCTAGTGGTGGAGCTGACTAGAATACTGATTTCTTTAGGCAAGGGTTTGGGATGGAAAGGATCTCTTTTCAGATTAGAGTCAGGGCTTTCAGGTGCTCAGTTTCACAAGAGAGAGTCCAAAACCCCCAAGAGAGATGGCTGCTTACAGATCTCAAATCTCCCAGACCTCTCTCACAGGGCTGGTCCAGAGTGTGGGAATGTGATGTTATGTATTCTGTGGTTCTGACTCTCACTAACAGGAATCTCAGTCCTTTCCCATGCCCTGATGTAGAGGTGCACTTTGGAATATAATTTGTTCCACAGCACAGGTGTTTGCATGTTAGCTATTCATGTTAACTTTGAATCTAACCAGGTAGGACACCCACAGCAGCATAGATTTAACCATACAAACAAAGTACAGAAAGCTGTGGATTGTGATTTTCAGATTTATGCTACCCTAGCCTGCCTAGTCAGCTTAAAAGTTAGCTGGAATATACTTACATCAGTAGCCAACATATGAAAATATGTTGTGCATCTGTGACTTGGATTTCCCTTCATATCATTGGCATCCTGCTCCAGGTGCAATCACTTGATGGTCGATCCTGAGAGAGAAATCTGCTGTGGAGTATTTTTATTTCTAGAAAATCCATACCAAAAGTTAAACTCCTTTCTCTCAGGGAAAGCCATGAACAGCCCTGAAACTCCAGGCATAGATCTGTGCTCCCATCAAGGTACAGGTGAGATCTTTGTGCACTGTAGCCCACACTCTGCACTTCTAGCAGCTCGGTGCCAGGCTTCCAGTTATTCCATCCAAATGTTTGTACCTTCGAAATCTATTTTTGTGAGGAACATCTGTGGCCTCATCGAGTACAGAAGAAGAAAGATAATTCAGTTAGTGTTTAACATGGCAAACACTAGTTGTGTTTTGGCCTTCAGTGAAGGGAAGGTAGGGATGTGATGATGTTCCCAGCCCCACTTGCTGGTTCAGATCTTCTGTGGCCACATCAACATGGAGATGATCTCTCCTTACAGGGAAAACAAGAGAGCCTAAAATATTTACATGTCATTGCTTCATAGCACCTAAAAGATTTCATGGGAAGAGATATTGCAACTGTTAATAAAATAAATGTGGTTTAAGTTATATTTACTCTGTAGTAAGAGTATTTGTTGTGGAAAAGGGGTATATTTTGGCTTATAGTGTATATGTCTGTGTAAGACGGTCCAAAGACCTCTCATTTTTGCCTCACAACTGTCGCCAAGGATGGGACAGAGACTAAGCCAAGTGTTATCTGTGGGTATGCATTCCTGTTGTAACCAAGTGCACAGAGAACGGTGGACTCTGCAGAAGAAGGAATGATCTGTTTCTACCAGAAGCACAGGAGATAAGGAATGAGCTGTCTGTACTCGTTCCCTGGTAGGGAACAAGTTTCACAACAACACAACAAACCTATGTGATTTCCCCCCCCACCTCTTGCCAGTTGAAAAGACTATAAAGAGACTTACAAAGTTAACTAAAATTTGAGATCTCCCCACAGAAGAAGACGATCTATTGGCAAAGGACCACAAGGACTTCGTCTCATCTGTTGGTAGCTATTGTCCCCCTCCTTCTTTTCCTTCTTTCCTATGCTCTCTCTCTCTCTCCCACCCTCACTATCGCATTACTGTGTTATGGGCACTCAATAAAAGTGCACTATTTAGATTAAAACTGAAATCCCTTATGTTTTCTTTTGCACTCTGAGATCAAACGAACCATCACGACCCTTCCTTACATTAGCAGATCGTGACAATGTCAAATAAATGCAACTGTCTATTTCTGAATCTTTATAGCCCCCATCTTCATAATTAATTTAAGTAAAGCTGTATTTAGCTTGCATATAGCTTCAATTTGCTGCAAAGTAAATCACCAAATAAATCAATAATTTACAACCTAGCAAACAGTGCAGACTTTTCCAAAAGCAAAAAGAAAACAAACAAGCCATTATGCCAAGGCATTTCTAAATGCAGCACAGCTCCTTGCCTTGCTTCTCTGAGAGAGATGTGACAATTTTCAACACCAGACATTTTCATTCAAGCAAGCAGGAATCCTGTAAAACCAAACAAATAATGACACGAAACAAAGCTTTGATTAGGAGTCTGTGAATAATGATCCTTTTCACATATTCAGTGTCTAGGATGTTTAACATGTTTTACATTTAGAATATATCAAGCAAGTCCTGCCGATTAGATTTTGATATCAAGAGAAACAGACTTTATTAGAGAGAAAGCGTGTCAGGGCTTGGTGCCAATCAGCTGCAAGTAGTTACGTTGCAAACACATCCAACACCCGCATTTGGAGAAATGCAAGAGAGAACATGTTTCTTATTTTCCTCTTTCCTGCTCTGTTTTCTTACAAATTCATAAGGGGGAAGTGTTAGTTCTTCCTCGGTTCCTACACAGACAAAAAAAGTTGTGAAAGAAATTTTCCATGGCATGAATAAATCAGAGGTTTACATTGTTGAAAATTACTATTGGGTTTGGATGCTTTTGTACAAATTATTGCTACGGAGACTGTATTAATTGGCTGCATTTCTCATGTGGTGGTAGGTAATAGCAAACTCAAAACATGGAAAAAATTATTTTGGTATACATTAAATTAGTTGGCATTTTTTATTGCCATGAATGTAACAGGGGCCAAAAGCATAACAAAAGTCTGAAACTTAGGGATATTTGGAATAAAGAAAACATCCTCAGGTGAATTATTTAGCATGAGTTTGGGATCAGGGGCCATTAATCCAAATTTCAGAAAGGAAAAAACGCTCCCTCATGTTTCACAGCATGAGCCACATATTTTCCTGATGAGTATTGGAAAGGCATTTTAAGTGTAGTCATTTAATTCCACATTTTTCATGCAGATTTTGCATCTTACTCTAGAAGTTCTAGTCCTGGCTTGCAATGGAGAATGATTATTGGAAGAGAAAAATCACTACCCTGGTATGTCCCTTTCTGGTAGGAAGTGTGTTATACAGCTTCTGCACATTACTTGTTGATATTCTTTGTGTAACTCTCAATGTATGTGCTGCAAACAACTACTTAGCCTACATCTGCGATACTATTACATTTATCTTGAAGTCACATGTGGTACTACAGCAGTTATTGTGTTTTTAGCATATAAACATTTTATAGAGTGTCAATGTAAAAATATATTGATATGTACATGTCTGTAAGGAATGAAAATGTATCCTTTAGAATATGACACTTTTTAATTAATTGTTTTCTGCACTATATGTTAATATGCACAAAAATGGTAGCTGGATGCAACCTCCTGAAGCCAGAAGTAGGAATACAATTGCATATCAGAAGCTGAAAATTCTACTCTAAAATTAACATTACACTGTATTTCTATAGATAGAGATGTTTATATTTCATGAAATAAAAAGGCTTTCTTATTTCTCCACACTTCAGGAAAGAAATTACTTTTGCACTTGGTTAGGGATGAATGAACGTAATACCAAATCTTTTGTTTGCATCAGTGTGCAATGTGTCATTTTCTCAAATGAGGGCTGGGTGTATTTGCAGAGCAGATGCAGAAGTGTGTCTGATTACCTCACCATTTCTTTGTACCCAGCGTAGATGGAGGAGAACTAGAATTTATCAGCAGGAGAGGGGGCTGTTTTCTTCCCAACCAAACCACCAAAGAATCCCAGAGTACAGTTTAAACTATTCAGACTGAAAATAGACTGAATTTCATCTGCCTGATTCCAGTAAATACTTATGTATTACTTACAGTGAGATTCTTTCAGGAGAGTTGCTGGAAGCTGTAAACACCCATGTTGACGATAATGTTCAGAAACCAGTCTCAGGCCTTCTGTGCAGCAAAAAGTTTTGCTGAGCAAGGCTGTGAGAAAATAGCTGTGTTGACAAAAGCCTGGGTATGGATACAGTTATACAGGCAAAAGAGTCTATTTGCCAATACATCTTCTTTCTGTTTAGAAACCTATAACACATTGCCAATATGTGCCAGTGCAATTCTACCTGGAGACAAAATATGAATAAGGTTTAAATATGAACAAGGTGAAGGATGGCTAATTAATTAGACTCTATGTATTGGAGCATTAAGGTTTGGTGTTCCTTATACCTCCTGGGATGGAGGTTACTGATACTGAAAAATTTAGTTCCTGACTCTGCAATTTTAATTCCCATTGCATATGTGACACTGAGCCACGTTGTTGATGTCCATTAGATTACACTGTGTAAGGCTGAGCAGAGCAAAGGGACCTTCAAGTGAAAGGAAACAGACGGAGCCACCATAGTGCTGGCAGCAGGCAATGAAGGGCAAACTGCTCTGAATACTCAATAAGATGAGATTTAGGTACATGCAGGATTTGGCATCACACCTGCCAAGCACCAGCCCCTTGCTAACCAGGATCCAGCTCCCTCAAGAGGCATTGTCTGCATGGGTTGTGGGCAGGAAATGCAGTATAATATTATTCCTGGTTTCTGCTCATGGTTATGATCAGTCTGATACTTTCCAGCATTTTATGTCAGAAATCTGTTCCCTGGAAAAATTGTGGGCATGTCTAATTAAAAAGCGATAGCTTAACAGTTCTCAAGACCTTGTTTTCTATTGCATAAGTACCACCAATGGCAATGATTGCTATTTATTTCCAGTGGAAACACATTTGTCCAGACAAAACTTTTGCCAGAAAGCATTTCCTTCTTTTGGAATTTGGGGAGATAGAGAGACATAGCGATAGGAAAATAAATGAGAACTCAGTGGCTAGGGTTACTCTTCAAGAAAGTTAAGATGTGGTTTGAGTCTTTGGTGTGACTTGAACAGTTTAAGGATTGTAGGCTCATAGAGTCATAGAATGACTTGGGTTGGAAGGGACTTTTAAACGTCATCTAGTCCAATCCCCTGCCATGACAGGGACACCACCTAGGCTAGGTTGCTCAGAGCCCTGTCCATTTTGGCCTTGAATGTTTCCAAGGATGGAGCATCCTCCAATTCCCTGGGCAACCTGTTCCAGTGTTTCACCATCTTCCTCTCCATTGGGTCTTGGCTATGTTAGGATGGGTAGTACGTCATGCTCCTTTTTTTGGTTGGTTTGTTGGGTGATTTTTGAGTTAGATTTTTTGTTTGTTTGTTTCTTATTGACAGCTTAGTAATATAGAGCAGGAGTATTTTGTATCTTTAACAACTGTTGCAAGCAGGAAATTCTTCTGCCTCAATGTGGTAACCTCATTCATCAGAAATCTGCATATTCTATTTCACTTCTGTAGTGCAGTGGGTATTTCTTTGTGGCACATACAAAATTTTTTACAACTTTTTTGCAGCTGTGTGAGGCTCATATTTGACATATGTTTCTGTGGAATTAGCTAAATTGTGCAGTGAACAGATCTTCCATTTCTACTAAGTGTAGCAGAGAAGGTAAAGGTTATCCTCACCACAGAACACAGGGAGGAATGGTGTCCTGGTTTGAGACAAATATGTTCAGAGGGATAAATATTCTCTAATAAAAAGCAGTCTGCAGCTCCCCCTCCCCCACCTGGTTCGAGAAAAGAATATTTCCTCCAAGGAAAGTGAAAGAAAAATACAAAAACTATTTCTTTAACAAACACACGACAAAATAATAATAATGCTAAACAATAAATAATGAAGTCTCTCACGGTGGAAAGAGAGAACCTGGAAGATTCAGGGTCCTTTTGTTGATATGATCTCCTTCTCCTCTTGCCGCTGGGCCAATGTGGGCCCCTCCCCGGCCAGGCCAGGCTGGTGAAAGGGTCTCCCAGTGAGGTTTCGATGTTCTAAGGTCCCGAACAAGTCCAGAAGAGGAGAAACCAAATGTCTCAGGATAACGCAGAAGTTCCACTCTTCGTCCTCTCTGAAAAAAGATTGAGCTGAGAGCTGCCTGGGAAAAACCAAGCCAAAAGTTTCCTTTGACTATTTTTTTTTCTCTAGGCTCTCAGGCTCAGTTTTAAAGACACGGAAAGCCACAAGATTAATTTTTTTCCTAGCATAGAGTAGACAATATGGGATATATCATAAAGTCACCCCAAGACAAATGGTCACTCCTTCCAACTGCTTCTGTAGCTGCACTGATGTTTGGTGAAGCAAATCTGTTGCAAATTACAGCGTGTGGTTATAGATCAATTTATGGTCCTGCCTGCTTCCAACAATGTGCTGTGCACGAATGGAGCTAACTTGGTAAACATGCACTCTAGTAACAGAAAATAACCAAGTGTTGTTGAAAGGAATAATTAATTAATGTTTGTAAAGCACTTAGAAACTGAAAAGTACCTTATTAGTGCTAAGTGTTCAGGGGTCTGGCTTTCTCATCAGAAGTTAAAGTCCTCGTTTGTTAGTCTTTAACCAAACAAAACATTAAGGGTATAAAGCCTTTGTGTCTAATGTCCTCATTCAGGTGTTTTTGTGCCTGGCAGTCATTAAGATGCAGTAAGTAAACCGGAAGAAACTATAAATGGCCTGAATGAGCTCGCTTCTACTGATGCCAGCAGAATTAAGTTGATTTACATTAGCTGAAGATGAGCAACAGAGAATTCAAAGCACAGCTTCTCTTCTTGATGTCAAGCTCAGGCAGAGACAGTGACTGGTTTATTCACTACAGCTCGCACCTTTTTGAGCCCAGCTGCCAGGAATGAACACAAAACTATACTAGAGCACAAGGTTCTCTGTGCATTGAGGTGGACAAATTGGATGGCTCAGATTTGTTGCCTGGGGCAGTCAGCATTTAAAAGAACAGCCTCTTGGTGCTAGAGGGAAGGAATCCTATTTATCAGATGTGCTACCCAGGGCTGACAGGTGACACCTATGGCTGACCCCAGTTCCGCAGCTCAGGAACATGGAAAATAAGAATCCGCGCCTTTACTTTCAAAGAGCCTTGACTCTCTCAAAACAACCCCAAGTCTTCATGATGGAGTGGTCCTCAGCTGAAGGATGGATTTACTTGGAAGGCTAAGAAAGCCATGAGACACCCAGAACAGAACCATCTGAGGAGATGTGGATGTTTCCCGAAATTAAATGTACAGTCCATAGGCAATGTTCCTACCTGCCTAAGAGGATGCATTTTACTCTCTGTAAGTAGTACCTCGACCTTAGATATTATAGGTACAGGAAAAGAGGGAGGAGAGGGGAGACAATCTTGTGGAAAATAGGGCATTGCAGAAAAGAGTTTAATTGGCCAGAGAGTACAGGATAAAAAGCACTGGCCTGTCCCTCAGTGCACACACTTTTAACATTATCATATGCCTTTAACAGACAAGCTTCCTTTCTTCAGCCAGAAATTTTGTTAGGCTAAATTTTATTATGTTGAGCATCTGTTCTATATTTATGAATATCCAGGACCTAAGTAGTTCACACTGAGCTTCCATATTAATGAAAAACCTGACAATGTGCCCAGTTCAGCTGTATGGTGCATGAGCAGTATGCCCACATATGCATCACAGGTAGTCCCTGGCAGGAGTTCTGGGAGAGGGAATCCAGTCTCTGATCACTTGGGTGTTTCTTCTACTGGAGATCAGTAGCTTTTATTTTCTTCTGGATTAATTGGCAGAGTAAGAAAGGTTACCTGCCAAGAAAATCCAATTATTCAGCCCTTGCTGGTCTTGAATAAAGCTCTGTGGTTGATAAAGGGTCTCCATTAGAGAGAATCAAAATAAGGCACCAGGATACCAGATATTCTAGTTTTACAATCTCTGCACCAGCCGAGGGCAGAATATATTTGGCTCACTTCAGTTGCAGTGCTGGAACACAGTGTGCCAGAATACCCCACCATGGCATTTTTGGAAGAGCTAAACATTACTAGGTTTGGCTAATAGTTATCTTTGAAATTAGCCATCTGTTACAGATCCATTTATTGAATCTGAGAGGGGCCAAAAGCCTTGCATCTCCTCCTTGCTCCTAACTTTTCTTGAGTTCACCATAAGGAGCTTTGTGGAAAACCCTTAAAGAACCAAAAAAATCCTTCTTTGAAAGAGAGAAAATCGTGGTTGCCTTACGAATAATAGAAGTCATAATAATTTGTCTTTTCTTCATCAAGAGCACAGGCTTAGGAACACTGGATAATCTTTTCGGAGGTTGGAGTAGGAAAATGGGAGGTCTCAGAGGTCCAGGCAAGACTGTGGAGCTGTTCACTTGGTCCTAGTGACCTCCTGTCCCACACATCCATAGCTATGTAAAAGTTGGTCTCAGATCCTTTGATACCCTGTGTCTATTGTGAGCAAAATTAACCAAGTTAAGAAAGAGAGTTAAAGGCTTTGTTTCTGTAGGCTTCTGAATCCAGGGACCAGCTGAAGTGATTTGGGTGAAATACTCAAGGAATCCAGCACAGGTAAATGACTCAATAGTTCCACAGTTCCAAAGTTCCACAGATGTCAAGGCAGAAAGTGAATATACAATAATTCTTTCTCCTGGAATATGTGCCTCTAATTGATTTGGCAGCAGCTCCATTACCATGATTCATTGGCTCATAGATTTTAAGCCAGAAGCAACAACTATGATCATCTGATCCTACTATCTGCATAGCAAAGATCACAGAACCTCACTTGATGGTTGCTGCACAAGTCCTTTAATTTCTGCTTGAATTTTTTCTGCATGGTTTTATTGAAAGCCGTCCAATGTTTATTTAAAGACTATGCAATAGGAAATTCGCCAGGTACTTGGGTAAGTAGTTCTAAAGGTAATTTTATTTTTTAATTTGTAGCTTATATTTGGTATCATGTTTACATTGATATTTCTATAATTTTTTTTTGTTGTTTTTCTCTTAATGAACCCTAGAGCAATTAAGAACTCTCAGACTAAAGGTTCTTTTCTTTTTTTTTTTTTTTCCCCCTGCACTTAAAGCTATGTGTAGAATTTATGGTAATCTTCCTACTGTATTAGTAATGTCTTTAATGGATCATTGAAGTTTTTTCCTTCTTTCTATCTTCCCTCACTTTTCACTCCTTTCATCCCCCACCAAAAACCCAGAGAAAAAAAAACAAAACAAAAAGGACAGAAAATGAAAAAGGGAGAGAAAGGTGGAAGACAAAATTCATAATTAAACCAAGGAATTTTAAAATATGCAGAATGTTCCTCGGCACATCTAATGAAAGGCAGATACTGACACTCCTACAGTCCTGGAAAAATATGTGGGTTTTTTTTTGGTTTATGATCTCACCTGTTCCCTTAGATACATCTCTTTCCTCCTCTTGTTCCCTAATTTATCTGATTTCTAGAACATGTGAGGATTGCTTAGGTAGCTCAGATCAATGACAACACAGTGACACAAACTAGACAGGGTATAACACTGCTTTCTTGGGAGAGTAGAATTTGCACTTTTTTACAGACAAATATCAACAAGTCAGCAGTGCTTCAGGAGCTGTACTCACTCCCCACAACGTAACAACATCGAGTATTCAGCGACAAACACCATTCTTTGCTCCTCTGGGTATCCTTTTATCCCACAGAATAATTTCATTGATTAAAGCAGGAATCGAAGTATCCAAAAATGAGACACAATCTGACATCCCCTTTGGCCTTGACCTTATCCTGTGAAGGCAGTGTCAAAACATCTTGCTGAAGTAAGTGATGGTGTCTGTGAAATTGCTATGAGTAACTTGTGATGTACTTATAGTAATTAAAAGACAAATTCATCAAAACTTAAGACTCTTTTGATTAATTAGATGTAGACTCAGTGTATGAAACAGAATTTTTTAGGTCTCAAGAACAGATATGATACAGCTATCCAGGTGAGCCAGTAGTCATAAAGATGTCATTACCTTTTTATCTCATGGTCATATCATGTATCTGTCTTATCCGTAAATAGAATATTAACTGCCATGCACTTTCAGAAGTTGGGAGGAAACATGGTGAGTTCCCAAAGGTGCAAGTCGACTTGTTTGTGTTTATAAGTAAGTCAATAAGATGATGTGATTAAACAGTTACTACATCAGTGTCTTGGCCCTTCTTTTCTCCATCTGGTAGGTAGGCAGGCAGATTAAACGTATGCCATGTGTTTGGTTTTCCTGTGCAAAATGAGCTGTGTTAATATTTCTAGTCACTATAAGGTGGTATCAAACTTACAAAATATATTGGTTTATGGTAAAAAATTAGGTGTTACCAGGTACACAACTACATGCCACCCAATGCACAGTATTTTATTAAAAGAAATGTCAGTACACTATATATTGTTTTTAAAGAAAGATCAATTACAGACTTTAAAGAAAATTAAATTTATCATTGAGCCTCAGTGTTTTGAAGCTACCAGTTGTTTCCTGGAAGTGACTTTGAAATTAGTTTTGGGAAATCATTTTACTATTGACCTGGGCCACAATGGTTGGCTGTTGCTTTTTTGTATAAGATTGATTATATTACTCTGAACAAGCTCCAAGTCCATGTTCTTGTCTGAGGCCAATTGTGAATATGACCATAGATACACTCTCTAAAAAATATTTCAGAAAGTAAGTTATGTCTCAATCTGGAAGCACATCATTGTGCTCTTCCAAGATTAAGCAAATGAATTTGGCTCCTTGTCTCAACATGTATCATTTCTTTTTTTCACACCTCATACTTCCTCTGGTTTTAAAAGGCTAGGGTTATTTACAAGGTTTCCTCTACACATTACAGAAGAAGATAATTTTGACTATGTCTTAAAGAAAG
>WEIV01021744.1:3242-25717 GCA_013390005.1 Calyptomena viridis | reverse complement strand
AAATTGTTTCCAGAGTGCTATAGAGTAAGTGGGCAACTTGACTTAAACAGTAATGAGTGCTGGCCAGAGAAGAAAATAATGGGAACACTTTTAAAAAATAATATTGACTTTTTCTCCCCTCCTTGGTTACCAGCTGCAGACTGTGCTGTGAGAGAAACCAATCACAGACTCATTCCCAAACTGTCCAGATGAAAAAGACCTGTAGGCTACTTTGCTTATTGCCATAACTCTCTGGAATTGCTTCCTGCCATATATTTAAGTACTATATTCAGGCTAATTTGCCATAAATTTCCACTAGAAACCTATTCCATACCCTGATAAATCTCATCTCTAGCTCTTCTTGCAACTCCCATCCTGAAAAACTTAGTTCATATTTTCCTTTGTCCATTTTCACTCTGAATCAGAGATGCTGCCTGAAATATTTAAAGGCTAAGGACCTCAGCAGGCACTGGAGAATGCTGTTGAAGCTTTCCCTGTCATATTCTTTGCTCTGTGGAAGATCTGGCACTGTAATAAAAATTCCAGACGGTGAAGAAAAATGACTCATATTACTGGACAATCTCCTATCCTTATATCCCAGAGATAGGACTTTTTTACCTACAGCTTGGGAAAGTATTATTTAACAAGTATGAAGTGCGAAGTGCCTTATAACGGAGTTGGTTCTACCTTACTGAATTAAAGAAATGCCTATATAGGATACAGAGGAGAAATAGAATTTTAAAATAGCCTATCCGACATGTAGACCTTCTCTTGGGCCAAGAGGATGTTGAAGTAGTTCAGGCTTGGTTTTGCAATGCAGAACCCGGCACAGACTCATGTACCCCATTTCTTGGGTGTTGTGCTTGCATAGTGTCACTGCACAGTGCAATGTCTTGATATGGGGTAGTTCGTGTAAAGCTGAGTGACTGTACATATACAATACACTGTGATGACCTCAGAGGAGACAGTCCCAGCCATAAAGTAGGACACATCCTGATGAAAATCATTCTCCAGATTCTCAGCATCCTCACAGAGTACGATATGTTACCCTATCATCCATTTGTGATGTGTGAATGGTCATACCTGATTCTGTAAATGCTTACTCACCTATTCATGACACCTCACTTAGTCCATACTTAAAGTTTTCTGTCCTTTACAGGGGAACTGAATCAGACTCAATTGGAAAATAAAATTAAATTCAGATTCAAAGCTACTGAGGACAAGAGCATAAAAGTCCTAGGCTAGAAGATACTTTGGAATTTCCTCTTCCATTTCAGCATTAATTGTGAATTGAAATAAAAATATTTTGCCATTATCAACCAGATCTTCAAGATCTTCACCAGTTTATTTTCAAATACTGTAGTCTTAAAAGAAGCACTGAATCCTACTTTTACATCTTCTGGCAGGAAACCTTGTGTCACTAAAATACATAGAAAGCACTATTTCTCTAAGCAAGTGGTGATGAAGGTGTGCTTTGTTGGAAAAAAATGGCACTTTTTGCGTGTATCACTTTTGAGCCCTCTCTTGGTTATCTCTATTCCACACAAGGATAGTATTAATAGCCTAGAGCAATCTCTCTATGCCCTTTCAATCAGAAAAAACATCTTGATTTGTATCCTTACATAGCACAGGCCAAGCTGAAGTGAGAATTTATTTCTTGAAGAAAACAGACTTAATGTGAAAGGTGATCCTCTAGTTGCCTTGGATAAGCACCAAGAAAGACAGCTGCTTATCCACGTGAGTCTCCCAAGCATCTGACAGCTGCACAGTCAGGGACGAAGTGGGGGATTGTTCCTATACTGGACCCCATTGTACATATTAGAAGTACTACAGTAAGATTAATATGATAACCATCAAAAACATACTTTCAGTACCTCATTCTGCTCTGTATTGTGGTCCAGAAGTCTGCCCAGCTCAGAGCCTTCAGCTCCTGCCCCTCACTAGTTATGTGCTTCCTCCACCTACCTTACCTTTTACAGTCATCTCTCATAACCCCAGATTTTCAAAATTTCATTGTGCCCATAAATAAATAAATAAATAAACGTTGTTAGCAGAATATTCACCAGTCTTTTACAGCACTAAACAAATTATGGCAATATAAAGGTTTATTGGAAATTTAAGCCATCTTCCATTTTCCTGGTTATACATTTGTTCTTAATGAGTGCAAAAAATTGATGACAGAGTGAGCAAGTAGCTTATTGTTGGGAGTGCTGAGAGCTGCCTAAAAGGATGTGGTACTGAGAATACTTTCCAACATGAAAAAGAGACCCACAGGAAAACAGCTATTATCTAAAGTAATCTTCAGCAAAGAGGATGTGTCTATGAAATAACTTTTGGAGACCTTGGGTAATTCGATACCTCAATCTCTACTCACCAAGCTACTAGATCAGAAAAGAAATGTTCATAAGCCCTTTTGAAATACCATTCTTCCACAACAGAAGTGCACTAAAATGTATGGTATACGGCAAATGAAGGATGGATTAGTGTGTGACCCAATGATTAGATGAACAAAAGAGGGGAAAAACATTGCACCACCTTTCTGTAAGTTCCATTTATCCATGAAATAACAATTGCATTCATATTTGCATTTCCATTACACAGAATAGCTACCTTCTGACTTACCAGCACAATGGTATTGTTTTATTTATTTAAGCTGAATGGTTTGCTTTTCACAGTATGACCAGCTGGTAGAAAAATAGGATTCAATAATGTGAACACTTTGCAGTAAATAAATTGCATTAATACAACAATGTAAAAGCTGTGCTCAGCAGTTTCTCTAGGACAAGGTCTGTTCTAGTTTTCTAAACGCATCCAGTTTTCTAAACACTTGGAGAACTCTGAAGGTTACATCTTGTAGTATGAAATAATACAAAAATATGCTGAATTTGTGCTTAGAATTCTGTTTGTTCACTTCTATCTATTTAAAAAGTTATGTGTTTAATTGGCTGTTTTCAAGCAGAATATTTCTGTGTCTCTTTCTTGTTCATATTCACTATTGCAGGCTTCTGTGTAAAATCTTGAAGTGACTAAGAACTACACAAGGAATAGGAAAGCATAGCCATTAGCTCGGTTTCAAAGTCACTCTTATGCAGAGATCACTCAATGCCTCCAAAGGGAAAAAAAAAAATAAAAGAGAAAGGATTCAGAAAGGTTCTTTAGGTGTTAAATATTTTGACTTGATTGCCTGACAGATTTAGTGTTCTCTGAGCAGAATTCCATCTCCTCTGCAGGTTGCTCCATTTCTTTGAGCTTTTAGAGACAAAGGGGCTCTCCTTCTTCTCCTTTGGCCTTCTCTGGTTGCCCACAGGTCTCTTAAGAAAACCCTTTTAGTAATTTGCTATGGAAGCAATCAACGAAATCTCTGCTTCTACCTCCTAAGCAGGTACTGTTCAAAGAACATACACTCCTTTCCTTCTTATGAACAGTTTATAAAGTTCTGAAAATAAATGAGGTGACACTCAACTGGTGTTGTGACTGCTGTTCTTTATGGACAATGATATGAACTGACAACAACTGCTACCATATGGCTGTGAATTTGTTCTAACAGAGTCAATGGCAGGCCCATAACATGTTCCCTTGACTTCTTATCTTCTCTGTTTCTCATGCAGTGCTTCCATTTCATGGCCCAGTTTTACACTAACCAATCATTTCTTGTATTTTGCTGGCAATAAATACCATCTGTGCAAATCCCATGTATTCAGCAATGATGACATCCATCAGAGAGAGGCAGTGCATTATTTTGTTGGCACTCAAACTTGTTTGGTCTTTGCAAGACAATGAATTCTTTATATATTGCTTGAAGAATTATTTTAGTATTTTGTTTGAGTTTCATAGAATGGAAAATCATTGTTGAAGGAACAAACACAGTTAGGTCACATTCTACTTTGAAGGGTAACAAAACTAGAATGAAAATATAAACACTTGCCTGCTTTTAATGCTCCCAGTTGTCCTCTTTCCCCTTGAATACTTTGTAACAACTGCAATCTTTTTATTTCTGATCCAGTATGAAGGAAAAAGAAAAGCCTCTTGAATACGTAGTGCTTGAATGTGGATAAGCACGTATTTTTCTTGAGAAATTACTTAACTATTCACATGTTCATAAAAGTACCTCCAACACTTAAGTTAGGAAAAAAAATACTGTGTATTAACTCTTTGTATCATTCATTGCAATGGGGTAGTTTAGGATGGCAAAATGAAACAGTCCAAGTGCTCTAGATCTGTTGGCATATTCCTGGTTTGATGTTTCTGGTGCCTGCAGCTGAGGATTGTGTGAGCAGGAATAGTGGGCATCAGGCCTGGACATCTGCCCTTGGACTTGGAAGAAGTTCTTCCCTTTTGAGACTAGTCACTCTGTGCTCACACAGCCTTGAGGTCCTCACTTGCCTGTCTCTGACCGTGTTCCATCTGCACCACTGCAACCTGTGGGTCATTAGGAATAGAATTACACAAGAAGGCAAACTGAGTTTCCAGACCTTCATGGCCTTTGATAGGGTCATATATACTATAAGAATATGTTTAGAGTCATGTTTTTGTCCTATTTGTTCTAGCGACAACTCAATAGGTTTTTTGGCTTTGATATGTTTCCCCAGTTTCATGTCTAAACTCGTTATGTACTTACGTATATAAAATTCTACCTATGCTGATACACAGGTATAAGAGTATTTTATTATGAAGTGTTCATGTTGACCCCTTTTTTATAGATAATGCTTATAATGATTGAAGCTGTAAAGTAATTAAATTTTAAGTCAAGCTACTTCTGACTTTTTTTGAGCATACATTTCTTCATGCCTCCATAAGAACCTGGAGCAGGATCTGTAGCAGAAAGGGATGGAAAGCACTCTCATATTTTGTCTCTCAATAAAAAAAAACACAGATACATTCTACACCTCCCATTTCTACAGTACACATACACTGACACACTTTCATTGTTTAGAGGGATGCTTGGCATGGAGTACATGCCATGGCATGGAGTGAAATAAATGAATAAATAGATTGAAAAATAGTGTAACTATATTTGTATTTATCATTAGTAAGACAACTACAGCCTGCATCCTCAGCTGATTACAAATAATATGAAAGAGTAGAAATTATAACAAACAAAAAACTTCTCACACTTCATGCATGAGCATCGAGCTAATTTCATTCTAATGTTCAACGACATTCACACAACAGCCAAAAAG
This sequence comes from Calyptomena viridis, assembly GCA_013390005.1. Taxonomy (NCBI): domain Eukaryota; kingdom Metazoa; phylum Chordata; class Aves; order Passeriformes; family Eurylaimidae; genus Calyptomena; species Calyptomena viridis. The sequence continues at coordinate 20,558 of WEIV01021744.1, read as the reverse complement.
CTTGAAACGATTAAGCATAATAAAGATCTAAATATGTAATTTTCGTTTTTATGCTGCTGCTAAAATATAGCCTTAAAAACATTGGAATTTCATTGGTACCCCTGTTCATTGTTCATAAAGAAACTGATGAATTTACATCTCTTGTTTTAATTATGCATGATCTTTAATTCTATTTTCATGCATATTCATGACCTCCTTTGCAAGGGTGAAATGCACAGTTTTCTTATAGTATTCTCATTAAACACCATTTAAGTCAAAGCAGAATGGGTGCTTGAGTAGACCCTTCATCTGTGTAAGGGATTTCATCTAAGACCAACACTCCCTGGGCTGGTCTGGCTCTGTTCCATTAAAGCTACTGAAATTGTGATAAGTATTCTCAGATGTGGATCTAGCCTCCAGTTTTTTAGCAGGAAGCAACTAGAACATAGCAAAAGTTGTATGGCATTCACTTTGAAAATGTGAGACTTTCTGCAACAAATACTTTTTTTTTCCCTGTCACAGTATCCTCCTGCCTGATGACTCTTCTGCTGACATTAAACTAAATATTGAACACTCCTTCAAGGGATTTGCCTTTTTACTTCTGAGCTTTTCAAAGAAACTGATAAAATGTCTAATTATTTGAATAATCAAGGCAATGAATATTTGATCATTAACATCAAAGATGAAGCCATAATTCAAGAGCTGAGGTATGTGCTTAATATTGCATTACTCATAACACAAAGAAAATTACAATTTCCCTGAAAATGTGTTTGTTAACAGTATTTTTCCTCTGTCTTTTAAAACAGTGGAATGGAACAATATTGGGAATTAATTTACATATATTTATTTAGTTATCAAAAACTTGCCATTGTGCCATTTGTACAGCTGTTGGATGAAAGAAATCAGTGGTCAACTAAGGAAAATAACCTCAAACTTGGACACAATTAACAATGCCAGTAATTGTATTATTATTTATAATAATTCAGACCTGGAAGCTGGATTACCTGTTTAGTGTCAATGAAGTAATTTTGTTTCTGTTTTTGCGTGAGATACACTGACAAGTGACTATGGAACATTATCACTGCCACTTCCTGGGAATTTCCACTTGCCTTTCTCTTCCCAACATCGTGAAGAAATGCTTATTTAGTGCTAATCCCTCTTTCCCTTGTCATCTCTCAAGGCTCAGTGTCACAGCACTGATCATTAAAAAGTACATTTCAACTTTGCTGTGACCTAATGCTCAGGATGGAGTTGGCCAGAAAACAAATCAACCATTTCTATTTTAATATTTCAAATACACTTTAAGCAGTTCAAGGACCTTCCATCAAGAGCAGTTACTAGCCACTGTCAACTTAAAGGTGCCCTCCCAGAAATATGCATACCTACGTTCGTTCGCTGCTAGGATCCTTGTTTGTTCCCCATGGTGTTCGGGATGAGAGACAGAGCTGCCCCTCCAAGGGAAAATTTCTGGTGTGCTAACTGGGTAACTCCTCTCTTCCAACCCCGCTCTGCAATGAACAGAGACAGTCCCATCGGGGATGCCAACTTGAAATCTCTATAGCTTGCAAGCAATTACAAAAGTATATTGCCCCGCTGGGAACGAGAAAGGGTTTCCTGGGGTGCCCGTTCCCCTGCCCCGCCCCCGAATTAGCTAACTGCCCTTAAATGTGCCTAAGCTATACATATGTACGACTATCTTATGAATATACATCATATTGCCAGGAATAGGTGTTGCATATTAAAATTAATTCCACAAACTTATTAGCATAGGTCCCCTTCCCGTCCCTGCCCCCTTCAGGGGTCGTCGGTGGTAGCTGGGGAGGAAGGACATGGTGTGTCTCAGGGGTTTATCAAAACCTTTGACCAAGAGACCAGTCTGTTACAAGCTCAGCTAAACCACAATCTTGTTTGGTTCTGTGAGATGCAAAGATGTCCTATGCTACCTCATTTCTGTCTGGCAGCTCTCTGGATTGTGGTTTTGTTTTTTTCCTGCTCTCAGTCCTAACTTATCTCTAAGTACTAGCCCAAAAGGAGAGAAAGAAGAAAAAAATACTGCCTACAGCTCTAATTTAGCCTTATAGATTTCTTAAAAACTTCTATTAAAACTTACACTAAACCCCTCTTTCTAAATCAGTCAACTTCACAAAGCCCTGTGCATTTACCTGCCCTGACAAGTTGTTCATATCAAGATGCCATGTTGTTTTGATTGCAGATAATTAAAATTATTAACTACTACCTATCAAGATATAGGGCAAAGGCAAAGGCATAAAGGCCACTTAATTGAGCCTGGTCTGATTGAGGACTGTGGGTTTGGACCCTTCGTTCTCCTCCCCCCTGCAGTTCCTGAAAAAAAAAGCTCATTTCAAAAGACCAGACAAAGTCTGGTTCACTCAGGTATCTCCAAGCACAGTGTTTCAGGACTGGGTTTGCCATACAGACCCCTTTACTGAGGCAGAACAGTGCACAGTAAGTGCAACACTGCACTGAGAGAGCAAGCAACATCCCATGAGGTCAAAATCCAGTTCATAATCCCTCTTTTTACATGTTTAATCAGTTTCTCGTTCATTTTCCTGTGTGTGTTCCTACTGATTAGATCTTGAGTCATGCATTTCCCACTCTCTTTTAATTTCCTTTGTTAATTAGTTCATGAATACACTGAGCATGACTCTATTTATTCACAGAATTATTTCACTTATTCACAGAAATGTTATGTATTTTCAGCATTATATTTGAACTTTTCCTGGTCTGAATATCCTTGCTCTGCGGTAGCTCAGGTGTCTGAGTGATCACCAATGCTCTTTAGTGGACTGCAGACATTCTGCTTATTAATCTAAGTAACTGCTCACCAGTCATATTCTCAAGTACCCCATCACTTCTGCTGCACAGCAACAATATTTGGGCTCTCTACTTTCTTAAAGCAATATAGCAATATTTCACACCCTATACTAATTCAGATTCTCGGACAGAAAACAGATCTAGTCAACTGCAGTTATGTAAAGCTATTTATGGGAGATGTTATCACAATACTCCATTTTTTAGTAGAGTTGGTTGTAAAATAAAAAAAATACAAATATTGTATATTTTAAGCTCTGACTAGCAGTCTGTTTTTAATAGTTATATATTTTCTAAACTTCCCATTTGGAATTCCTATTTGCTGGCAAGCCTGAATTTCTTTATATTTTTTAAAAGAGAGAGTGAAGATGGGTTTTTTAGAAGGAAAAAAAAAAACCCACAAAAAACAAACAACAAAACAACTTTGTATTTAAAAGTGATTTATGTTCCTTTTGTTTGAATAAATTTTAGTGGGAATGGAAATTCATAGCCCCTATGAGAAGATAAATCCTCTCAAACCTTCTATAAATGTGCAACTAGACAAAGAAAGTGTGGACATTGTCTCATTGCCCTTAGGGAAATTAGTACAGAGGCCTGTGGCAGTGTGTTTGGCCACCACACCAACTCACCAACCCTACACCAAAATGAATGAGAAAGAAGGAAAAAGGGTACTTGTGTTATGTTGACCTCATTGTCACTTAAAAGAATAAAATATGTATGGGTTTCATCTCAGTTGTTAGATCCATAGTGAATAAATCATCTAAGCAAAAAGATAACGAGATAAAAGGAGGTTTATTTACTCAAAGAACTCTCCAATGCCTTGATAGTAGAGTTCTCCATTGGATAAAAAATCCTACATCTGAGGAACAATAGCTCAAACTGCAGATATTTACTAGCAGAGACAAAACTTGTTTTAAAAAAGACAATACAACTACTGCTGTAATTTCTGCAATTAAGAAATAATTGCAAATTGTGCTTGTGCCTGGACATCCACTTGGACATCAAAGACCAACTGTAATAAGAATTAGCTCTTATAAAGAAGAGGCCCCATTCTAAGCAATGCCTAAAATAGAAATGGTCACCCAAAAATAATGGGTATGTACAGTCAACTCTTATAGAGAGCAAGAGCAACACTGTAGCTTCTTACAGTGCACTTCTGTTGCTGCTGTCTTTTATCTTACCATACCTTAAAGGCAGCTTTTCTTTCTGTCTATGACAGCTCTTCCACAACGGGAGCTCAGCAGGAGTCCTCCAGGTGTGATCCAGCAGCTGCCTTTGGACACCCCAGTGCTGTTAAGTCCACTGATGATGGGAGAGAGGGTGGTAGTGGAGAGAGGAGTGACAAAGCACAGCATTAACAAAGCTCACAAAAATCCTAACCAAAAAACTGGATGCATTCACATGAAAAAAAAAAAAAAGAGAGAAATTCAAGTTAATTTAGATGTAACTTGGCTGAAACATAAGGCAGAGAAAGCAGCCAACAGATATTTTAAGGGCATGTTTGCATAGGAAATACTTAGAACTTAAATACAAAGAACTATGAAGCATTTTGTAAATAGGGGAGATCAAACTAAGGAAAAATTAAAAAAAAATGGATTTGACAGCAAGGCTGCGTGGTTGCTTCGTTATGGTTTCCTGCGGGAAGCAGTCAAACCTGTTTCACTGGCAACAGTAAAACACAAAACAAGTTGGGCAAAAGCAGAAGAAAATGTACTGCAGAGGAAGTGCAGCAATCAGAGGTGGAGCATGAGAGCGTTTCCACCCCTTAATTACCAGTTTTCTGGCTGGTGTTTCACTGTGATTCTGTTTTTCGCCTCTAGAAACACTAACCTCCCACCACACAGTGATCCAAAACAACGGTACAAACTTCCAAGACTGGCTTGGGAGACTGATGTCACTTTAACCTACCTATCTGTTCCATTTAGGTCGAGTCCTGCCTCTGGAAAGAGCCAGCAACTGGCATTACATCCTACAAAAACTAGCCAGGAATTAACTGCTCTATGAAAAGGCATAAAAACATAATCCAATCTTGAAAATGTGTGATAATTTCCCTAGTCTATTTTTATAATTGAATGGGAAATCTTCTTTAACATTTCACATAAATTATTAGAGAACATGCTGCTAAGTACTACCTTGAAATACCTTTACTGGAGTCTTGACAAACACCTGTCTTATCATTCACACCAAGAATAGGTTTCCACCAGACCATAATAACAAAATGATAATTTGTGCGGTTCTGAAAGAAGAGGAGACTAGTAAAAATCATCATGGAATTGACTTTTTAATATCCCAAGATCACTGTCGCTTAATAAGACTGAGTCTTTGAGAATGAAATTAAAGCATAAATCCCTAGAAGAGACTTTCAGGCGCCTAAGATGCAATTATTAAGTTCAAAAAAAAAGTCAGCTTTAAGGTTCTAAATGCGTCTCTGTCAATAGAAATGCAAGAAGAGAATGTAAGCACATGCTATTAGAAACAAGAGCAACTCAGCACTGGAGATGTCTAGGGAATAGAATTCTCTGGTAACATTCAAAGTCCAAAATTGTTTCATCCTGAACAGCAGTTTTAAAAAAACGCTTCAAATTAGATAATTGCTGGTGCAACCAAATTTTGCTCTATGATGGTATGGAAGGAGCAAAACATGTTTTTAAGGTGCTGTAAAAATTCTGGGCTGCTCAGACAGACATCCAAAGAACTTTCTAATTATTTAGCAGCTGTGCAGACCTGGTCACACAGACCAGCTGTGCAGACCTGTGAGACCACAGCTGGTCTCAGGAGAATTGGGGAGAATTCTCTCACCAACCCACAGGGTCAGGTTTAGAGGGTGGGGATCTGTCAGCCACCATGTGCAGGGGTGACCTGCAGGCAGGGCTGCTCACAGGTTTTAGAAAATCTTTGCTGAGGTGCCTCAAGGAAGAAGATGTCTCCGAGCCAGAAGTGTTACAAAGCTTTTCCCTGGGCTAAACAGACTCCCCCTTTGTAAAAGGCAGCCTAGATGGTTCATGAATCCTGGCTCAGACCTGTGTTTCCAGATGCAGGGAAGTTTTTCATGAGACAATTCTATTTCTGGGAAATAGCAGAGTGGTTTGCCTCAACACAAGACTATTGTGTCTGATGAGGTCTGACCAGCCTGTTTGATGTCTCATTTCAATAGGAGGAAGCTTAACACTATATTTATTTTTAGAAATTAACATTAAAAAGATCAAGCTTCTACTTAAAAAAACTTAAGAAATTGTATCACTGAAAACAACATGGTCAGTTGTGTAAAAAATGGTAAGTCAGAAGTCTCTTTACCATGCTGCGGCCATTGTGGCTCCAGTGTAGCAAGACAGAGTTCCTGCAGTTTCCCCAGTTTGTTTTACAGCAAAATCTGGGCAGGAGCCACACTGTTGTTTAATGCCTCACCATTGTGTTTGGCCTGGACTGACAGATTAATTCAGTGACCTGGGTGTTACTGTACTGACTGGTAGGTCCAGAGGTGCAAATTGCAGCAAAAGCTACTTGGTTTGTAGAGGTGAAAAGCTATTTTAGCCCAAATCTCTCTTCCTGTGATGGGCCATGAACACCTGCTCAGAAGGCGAACTCCTGCAGAGTTCATTGATGTCTCCAGGCTTTGGAGCACATTTATGCGGCTGATAAGCAGAAATTTGATCTCTAGATATTTGTCAGTTCAAACTACACAGATACTGCAAGGTGAGATGCCATGGTTTCAATTACTTTTCTTCAACGGGGTGTGTGTAGGAGAGGGAGCAAATAAAATAGACAAAGCTGCTGTTATTCAGAAGACACCCCGAGAAACAGGAAGACAGAGAAAGATTAAATGTGACAGGAACTCCCTGGAGGGCTTTGCAGGAGTTAGAAGGACTTTTTTTAACCCCAACACATCTGAAAGTGAGAATATGAGGCAACAAAGGAATAACGTTTGTTCAATAACAGATAATTTTATTCTTAATTCATTTGAGAAAGGAACTGGAGAACTATTTAAAGCGCAGTGGAACATTATACAAATAATACTTCCTTGGACAACAAAAGGAAAATAAGGCATGCCTAATGTGAGAGAGGAAATTGCTAGAGAAGCTCAGATAATGCTGCAGCCTTTGTTCATTTTTTTAATAGTGGCTACAATTTTAGAATGGGTCTATGTGCTATGAATACATGCGGTGAATAAAATTCAGGTATCCTGAATAGTCAATTTTCTTACCAATAACTACACATCCCAGAAAACATTAACCTCTGTGACAACTAGAACTTAATCCATGTATTTTGCACAATTGATGGAATTACAATAGGGATTCATTACGGACTCACTTGTGTGTGTGTGTTTCGCCTTCTGACTGTCCTTGGGCACTCAACATCAGTGATCTGACTGTGGGTCAGCCAGAGGAAGGATGAAGCCGAAATCTAGTTGGAAAACAGGTGTGAGGTATTTGGAATGTGTGATCTGAATCCTACAGCTGGACAGACACCTATGCCACAGAGTTCTCTCTCATCTTGGAAAAGTGAATGTGGAGCAGAATCTCACAGGTCTTTGTCTTTCCAAAAAAAAAAATGCACAGGAAGCAGATCCTGTTTAATATGATTAACAATATTTAGTGACTTTCAATGACATAGTATTTGTGTACTAATGCTACATAAGACTGACTTCAGATGGCATCAGCCACATTTGGTTCAGTCAACAGTCAAGGTAATGCTTCTGCTTAGTCGTTATTGTGCTTGAAACTCTTCATTCTTCCCAAAAATAACTGTTCTGTTTGATGTTGCACGGTCCCCCAAATGGAAGAAGGAACAGACTAATCTTTCTTAACATGACTTGCCTGTGAATTTATTTCAGTGTGTCGGATTTGACTATTTTCATGTCCTATCCAGATGAGTTACTGTTTAGTCTGAGCTGAAATGAAAGAAACTAGAGGTGTGAAATGAGGATTAAAACACAGTTTGGTGGAATATGACTGCAACTAAGCCTCTGCCTTGGTTTGTCAGAGTCCTGTCTGGAGAACTGATGAAGAAGTTGCTGAATGGTACTTCTTGGAAAAACCACACAATTATTTCAAATAGAATTTATTTAAAAGACTTTTAAATATTTTTTTTCCTTTTTCTTTAAATTTTTTTTTTATTTTCATAAGGTCTTTCCTTTTCTATGATAGATAGGTCCTCAGAATTAATCTCCTGTCAATTAAACTAAGTTGAATTTCTAACTTCGTAATTTAGAGCATGAGAATATCCATGTCAGGTCCGGTCTAGGCCATTAGCCACTCTCCAGTAGTCTATACCTAGGGAAAAATTATAAGAATAAGACTTTGCAACTGAGGCAGAAATCACATCTTCTACGTCCTTGACAGAGTTTTTTTCTTCCATCATTTTTTCTGCTGGCCTTTTAAACTCAAATATATTTCTACCTTATAGCCATGAATTGACTAGATGCTTAGTAAAAAGTTTAGCTAAACTAACCATTTAACTGACTGTTGGAAAATTGCCTCCTGATTCTTTTAAACCTGTTACCCATTCAATCCATTTGTTGTCCCCTTGTTCTTCCATTTTGAGAAACAGTGAACAATTTTTTTCCATAAATTTCTTCATTTATGATTGTACAGACTTGTGTCATATCACCCTGAGTTACCTTTTTTTCAGCTCTAGGCTTGGTTGTTTTCTTTGACAAAGAAGCTCTTCAATATGTTTGCTCATCCTTTTCCCTGACTGCAGTTCTTTTATTTTCTGTTTCCAGATGAGAACAGATCCAAATAAATACTACCCAGAGACCTCTTACTTTCTTTGAAGACTGCAGTGATCTTTTCAATTGTGCTGTATAAAAATGACATATGTGAAATACAATGAAATTTGTTGAGACTTCCAACACTGAAGATTAAATAAATATGATTTTACTCTCTATACTAAATCTGCTGATGAAGAAGTTAAATTTTCATTAGCAGCAGTTATAGTAACTTGCTTGCCTGCTTTTCTCATGCTGGGGATAGTTCTGCCTTGGAGCTGTTACTCGATATCTTTTTGCCATGAAAGATGTTTAAGCTGATACTTCCTTTAGATGAGAAGAGTGAAAATAGACCAAACACCATTTGATGGAAATCCCCTAACATCAACAGAACCAGTACAAGACCCAAAGTCCTGTATCTTACCTCTCAGACAGTACTTTGGCAGCCCTATATATGATAATGTAAGAATAATTGCTGATTACATTTCTGCTGTAACATACAAGCATTGTGTAATTCAGCATTAATGTCTGACAACCCAACTCTTATCTTTCCAAAAATACTTGCTCTGTAACGACTGTAGCTGCTACTGCTTCTGCTTCAAACCAAAGGAGGAGATTCTGCTCCGGGGCATTTTGACAGGGTGTTATCTTTTGAAAAGACAGATGTTTGTGCTGGAACTGTCTAGTGGTTTTAAGGCTTATGCACATGTTTCAATAAATAAGTGCTAAATTACTTGCTGGGTTCTGAGTTAAAGTGGATGACTTCTAGAGAAATATGTCAGTGGCACCCAAAACTAAGACTAGCATGTTCACAAAAAAAAAAAATTTCAAATCACCTTTTAAACAACAGGAAAAGCCAAAAAGCTCTGCCTTAAATGTTTATGAATGTGAAAGGACACTGTGAATGTATTAAATACATGACGTTGTTATTTTCTGCTCTTCTCCATTTTATTTCCCAAGAGAAATACTTGAGAGGGAGGGCAAATTACTCCTTACCTTATGAGGGATTTTATTATTTGAAGTAGTATGTTAGTCCTTATTGACCCAACTTTGATTTGTAAGCTGATGATGAAATTAATTTGGCCTTTGGTGTAACCACAATTAACTTCTCCAGAAAGGAGGTGATTTGATGTCTTGCAATAAAAAAGTCTCTTTGGAAGGAGCAGCCCAGGGCCTTATGTGTTGTTTGAGGCTTCAATAGACTCCTGTCAGGCTGAAGTGGTTTGTCTGCCTCTAGCTGGTCCTCTGCACTGGGTGGAATTTCACCTTAGGGGATAAATTATGGAAATTCTTTTGCATCAGAATGATTGACTATTATCTGATGTGGGAGTTTAATTCCTTGTTCAGATTCCAGGTAGTAGACCAAACAAAGAACTGGAGAATGACACTGATTGAACAGTGTTTAATATTCTTTAGAAAGTCTGGTTAACCTGCCACTGCTAAATGAATATGTGTTGTGTATGTCTGTAGTTTAGACTCTGTCTTGTTCTAATAAATGGAAGTAGGATAAACTGCTTAAGCTATAAAACTACTTACAAGGAAATACATGAAACACTCTCCTCCTTCTGGCAACTGCTTCCTGAATGAAGGATGGGGAAGAAGAAAGAGAAGATAAAAGAAAAATCCCATTTTTTTTTAATATTTGGAAACTCAGTCTTCCTCTATTAACTTACCAGATCATCAGCCTGAGGATTCTAATTCTGAGAAAGTTCCTCAGTAGGATCACTTTAAGTAATTACGGAATTACAGATAAGCAAACATAGGAGAAATAATTCAGAAAATTCATATGAGGTTAAATAATTCAGAAAAATCAGATGGGGAAGCAGTTGAATGTACAGTAAAATGTAAAGTACAAAGTAAAAAGTAGATTGAAAGTACCATGCCATTTATATAAATAAATATATGTGTATGCATGTATATATATGTATGCACATATATAAAAAATCCTATGAAACCTCAGATTTGCAAGTTGTGATGCACAAAGATTTAACATGTATATAATCTAGTTCTTGGGACAAAAAAAGACCGCTTTGCAAGTTAGAACCTAACAGTATTTCTCTTTATGCCAGTTGGTCCATCCTGTTCAGTTAACTACATGCTTAATTTTAAGTTTGGACATTATAAAAATAGAATTAATGAAAAAAAGTTTAGTTGTCTGGTTCTGGAGCTCTGATCCAGTCTGATCCAGTCTGATCCAGTCTGATCCAGTCTGTCTGCCTTGGTAGGAGCTGGAGAGAGTCATAAGTGTTTGCACCTGCTCATTGATTCCAGATACTGGAAGAAAATTTTGTTGGAACAATTTTGATTTTCTATGCCAAAATAAGAATTTTCCATAAAAATTACATTTCTTCTTCCCTTTATCTTCCTTAGATTACACTCCTCCCACTGAACCTCATGCACCAGCTGGAAAACCAGAAGCCAAGATTCCTCAGCTGCTGGCTTGGAGGCTCCTGCAAAAACCACCTCCTATGCACATATCAAGGGCCACACACATTTTACATCCTGATTTAGTGTTTGTTTCATAATTGTTTGTGGCACATATTTGCAAATGAGCAAGGCAGAGGCAGCAGATAGTTAGCAGGGCACCAGAATAGCTATAAGTAGATCAAGTTTTTATTTCTTCCTTTTCCTCTGACCAGCTGTTCAAAGCAGTATAAAAAACTGCAAGTACTCCCTGGAAACAAAAAAAAAGGGAAGAAAAAAAGGGAAGCATTTTATCATTAAAACACTTTGATTTCTTTGCTTGTTTTGAAAGAAAATAATTTTAAAATGCCCTGTATATTTTTTCAGAGTTCATACTGGCTTAAAGTATATGAAAGAAATGAAATATAAATATATTTATTGGATTTTGGGGGGTTTAGATTGGCACTTTCAAAGCAGTTCTCACCTGTTTTGCCATTTACTGCACATGGGCTTGTTTGCAAACTTGTCCCTGAGCGTGTGAAGCAGATCCCTTTGGCATGAGTCTGAAGTGGAGGACACACACTTCGACCACATGCTGCACTCCAGTCACTAAGGGATATCCCGGGTACAGACCTCAGCACCAACTTTCTGCTCCGTGGATTCACTTGCTGCAATCCAATCCCTGGCAATGGAGACAGCCAGATCTAACCTGTGCTCTCCCACGGGCAGGGGTTACCTCCAGAGCACCTCACAGAGGTACAGCTGCTGTACAGACCCAAACATTACAGAGCCAATGCCTTTGTTTGTCTCTGAGATTCCAACAGCAACATTTTGAGAGAACAATGGCTTTGGAGTTTCTTTAGGGCAATCTAGTAAAGTAGCTGTGTGTTCAACGATTTGCTAACAGCTGGAGAGATTTGAACATTTACCATTTTACTTCTGTCAGGAAAGCATTGGCTCTGCAGTATGGTAGGGATCTGAGATAATCTTTCAGAAGTTACGCGCTTGCTTTGAACATATGCTCTAATTTCAGAATATATTGCAGGAGGTTATGTGCTCTCCAGCTCCACTCCTCTCTTTTTTCTGAGGATTTGGCTTTTCTAGCGGGTGTCTGATGGATACACTGAAGAAGGATGTGTATCCTAGGAATGACAAGTACCAGGTGGCTTGTCCAGGCAACACCTATATGCCCGTTCTGCATCATAGAATCATAGAATGGATTGGATTGGAAGGGACTCTAAAGATCATCCAGCTGTGGACAGGGACACCTTTCACTATACCAAGTTTCTCCAAACTCTGTTCAACCTGGCCTTGAACAATTCCAGGGATGGGGCATCCACAGCTTCTCTGGGCAACCTGTTCTAATGCCTCACCACCCTCACGGTAAATAATTTCTTCCTGATATGTAATCTAAACCTACCCTTTCAGTTTGAAACCATGCCCTTCCAGCTCAACCCATTCTGTGGTTCTATGAGGAATCAAGCACACTGCACACACAATTCAGACTCCTCCACAATTCACATCCCCTCCATTGCAGTGCAGATGAGACACAGACTTTCACTGCTGGTAAGGGGATTTCAGCTGTGCCAGGTGCTTTCAGAGGCAGCTCCTTGTCAGGCAGTTTGCTGTGCAAGCCATACATCTGCACCACTTTACATCCCTTCTCCAGGGAGTCCTACAGCTCCTTCAGGGAGGATGAGTGACAGTGCCCCAACAGTAATTCTTAATTATTTTCCAACTTCAACAATTAATAAGTCCTATATAATCAAATGGGATTTCAGGTCCATGGCTTAAACTCGATTTACTGTATTTTCATAACTGTAATGTTTTTCTTTTCCTTCCCCTGAAGGCATTCTCTTCCTTGAATTCTGGGAGGTAAAGATTAAGCTGACAGATGGTATCAGCAGAAGAATGATTATGAGTTTTAAAACCCTTGATATTTTGGCTTAGTACACCATTTTTCATGCAAATACTGACATGGATATTAGCATCCAATTAAGAGAGTATAAAACTATGCCATTCTGTTACAGTTTACATTACAATCATTTAATGTTTCATAAAAAATGCTAAGAAAGGCTGCTCTGAAAGGGATAAAAATCAATGATCTATACATCACTTCTGATGCTTTGCTCTTCTGGTACAATGTGGTAGTGAAAATAGGCTATAAATCTCTTTAAATTATTCAGTTAACCTGAGTTGCTGTTTCCACTTTTTGGTTCTATCTTTACCAGAGAATCAGTTTACATCATGACACACTACCTGGTAACCATGCCCTTCCAGCTAGGTAAAGTGTTAACTATTCTGTCTGTCTTCATACAGTCTTCATACTTCCAAGTGGTGAACCAGATGTTTTTTTCTATAGTTTAGGTTATGTCTCAACATAACCACTTGTTAGTTGGACAAGAACTGTCAGTGAAAGGTGCTTGTCTGTGATTTAGACACCAAAACCATCTGATGGTCTACAGGCAAATGTTTTGAAATGTCCTTTGTTTTCTGTTTAGTTTTGCTTTCCCTAAGAGAACCCATTTTCTTGGCACTTCTGTTATTAGAAGTAATGTTCTGACTTATTTTAGCATCACCACATCAACATCACTTTTTAAAAATAAGGAATAAATGGAATGAAATTTCCCAGTCTCACACTGATATGATGCAACATATGAAATAACCTATGTTTATTACAACAACTTCAAAATAATTCATTTAATATGAGTATTTCTCTAAACACGATTACCTGGTTAGCTTAAAATTAAAATCAAATTCATGCTTTGGAATGTCTTAAAGAAGTTTTCTAATGAAATGTCTTGATAATTTTGAAACATTTTCCAAAATGGCTTTGAGTCAAGAAAATTCAATATACTATTTTGTCATAAATGTCAGGGATTTAATATGCTAGATTTTGTTATTTTAACCAAGAAATGCATAATTCAAAAGGTCTTGACCACCTATTCTTACATTTTCTCTTTTTCTTAGGCAAGCAAAAGATATAAATCTTCTCCTTCTCATCACATCTATTATCAGTGAACAAAATATAACAATGAAAGTTATTCAAATCTCACAAAATTCTGTTTTTGTGAAAAACTTTGAAAATTTTGGACGTGCAGCCACATTAATTAGCAAATTAGTTAAGTCTTACATGATGGATAAGCCAGGGACAAGCTAGTACATGCCGTAAACAGAGACAATAAAATAATGCGGCTTAACCTTCTCATCATAGACTGCACCAACACATCAGCTTACACTGTCCTCAGGCAGAGAGCAAGCACTTGGACAAGTGTTGGGAGCTCACTTACCAAACTAATTTGATGAGTTCAACAAGCAATTTTAGGCTAAGAAACCTGTGACAATTCTCATTGCTTTCTTTACTATGAAAAGTGGACATGAATCCCATCTCTGTATCTCCTGCAGCTTCTGACTCCTGCAAAGCAACTGTTGGATACAGAAAGGATGACTAACCTGTATGGACCAGTCTGTAAAATGGTAGCAGAGGTTATGAGTGGTGAAAAAGAAACAGCATTTGAGCCAAACAGTGTTGCACCATAAATAGCAATGGCTGGTTGCAAGTGTTGCTTGCAGGTTGTCGTCTTTATTAGGAGATATTAAAACCTCTAGTGACAATTCATCACCTTTCTAATCCTATTAGCAGTAATGGAAAAATGCCATTGGAAAAATCTTCGTCAGCTCTCTTTAAATTCATATAGCACCCAAGATTAGAGTACAAAAAGAGTCAACACTGACTGGTTGTCAGGTGACAAAAAGAATCCAACCCTGTCTTAGACAGGTATTGCCAAGTTTAGTTTTAAAGGACAAGAACAACTAGAATATCAGAGTTAAGTTTTTTAATTGGAGATGTTGAAGCATATTTGTTTTATTCCATTTGCACACAGGCTGGTAGCAAGACTGCCCTTTGAGACCATGCCATGAAGGCAAACTTCACCAAAACTCCTAATAGCAAATGCCTAAAGATTTGAAACACTGGCATAATAACCCATAGCCTGGATGATTTTTCAAACTCCTCTTGTAAAATTTCCAGAGACTAATGTACATTTTTATGGTTGGTATAAAGGGTAGGAAATAATCTAATTTCATGCAATGGCTAGAAGCTAATGCTAACAAATTCAAATTCAAAGGAGTATATTAGAGATAGGTAGCCAGAAGGACAATTTACCTAGACAAGAAATGGATACTTACACACCTAAAATCTCTACAGGGATTACTCATTTCAATCGAAGAGCAAATATTTTAAAACTTTTCTTCCAAAAAGTCAAAATACTATCATCTCAAAAAGTATTAAAAATGAGAACATTTTTTCTTAAGTGACATATTTTGACACCTTTTTATAACATTACTTTAGGCTTTTCACCAGGTCCCACAATGTACTGTGGGAGGTATTGTGGAACATTCCAGGAGAAGCCATGTGGGAACATAGTGTGGAGAAATTAAAAAAAAAAAAAGTAGCTGTCTACTCTGTAAAAAATAAAGAATTTGATGATTCCTGCTGCAATGTTTAGACTTTCTGGGGTTTTTATTCTTCAAACACAAGTCGGCAGTTTTACAATATCACTTAGCACTTAGTGACCTGTTCTTTTCTGCAGAGATTCAGCCATACAGGATACAGATGTGGCAATTCCTCAGTTTGGAGATAAGGATGTGAGTACTCAATGCCTGGATCAGCCCAGTGCTGAGAGATAGAGAGCAATGAATGAAAAATTCCAATATCTCTTCACAGATGTGCCTGCCATTTATCTAACACTGTATTCTGGCAAACAAAAGTTGATGGAGAATACATTGGAGAATAATCAGACTAATGATCTGCGGAGACTCTTGTGTTAATGTTGTCTCTTTACACTTAAAGAATGCTTCTAGCTAAATGCCTTTTCAATTCGCTTCCTGGGCACCTAAATCAATGAAGGAGTATAATGGCACTTTCATTATTTTAGGAACATATTTACACCTTAATGAAAGAGCTCTTGGGGGGGTGCAAAAGAGGTGCAAGTGCTTAAACTAATAGAAAAATGTTTTGTGGATTATGTAAGAAATTAAAATATAAACTGCTCATCATGCTTTCATCTTAAAGAAAAAAAATTCAAATGGTAATGAGAGTCAAACTTCATCCTATCATTGTAACATACAATCTATTTCTGTAAGTTTTCAGGAAGAAACCTGCAAGAAAGTTTCTTGGACATCCAGTAAATAAGGAATTTGTTTCATATGTGAAATCACAGCTTTCTTTTGTGACAAATATCATCTCTTAAAACAGTGACTGACTTGTCTTCAAATACATAAGGTCATCAGTAACATTGAGACAGCACTCTCTAAAAATTTGGGGCCCTTTAACCATTTAAAAGACATGTATTTTTAAGGAAAATTTAAATAAAGTTTATCATCTGTGATACACTATATTTACTTATGAATTATGGAATTGTCAAGTTCTGATCTCATATTCTCCTGGGCTGTATCCAGGGCAGTATCCAGCAAGCTGCAACTTCTCAAGTCTAACAGAGCAATATAGCAATTTTTTTGGTCCTTCTTAATTTGGCATTTGGTGATAGAAAAAAAGAAAAACTAGAGGTGAAATCTGAAGTCAAAATTTAAAGCAATGCAAAGCACTGATATATGCCAGCATTTGA
The DNA here is from genome assembly GCA_013390005.1 of Calyptomena viridis. Taxonomy (NCBI): domain Eukaryota; kingdom Metazoa; phylum Chordata; class Aves; order Passeriformes; family Eurylaimidae; genus Calyptomena; species Calyptomena viridis. The sequence continues at coordinate 4,010 of WEIV01021744.1, read as the reverse complement.
TCCAAGAAACCTACAGAATTAGCATAGTGAGCATATGTTTATGTTCAAAGATAGCAGACATTTTTAATAACACTCCCTAATAGCTCATCTCTGATTTACATATTTAAATGTTCTGGGTGTTTTTTTCTTGTTGTTGTTTGGTTGGTTTTGTTCTGCTTTTTTTTTTTTGTATGACTTAAATCAGGATCACCTTCATCATTTGTACAGAAATATACACACAGTTTTCATTTATATAATGTTTAATTGCAAATATTGCACCTCAATTTTTACACAGTAAATCTCTATCAAATAGCTCATTTTCTTATCCAGTAATTTTTGTAATATATAACTACATTTTCTTTCCCTTCATATGTGTCAAAAGTCTGTCTGCAGAAATGATAATTGAATCTCATTCCTCTACATCTGAGTTCACTATTTGTTGGATCTATTTTCTCTCTCCTCTATAATCTTCTCTTTTAAACTCCCCAGTAAAGTCCTCCTGGACAGCAGCAATCTGGCTAACTTAAAGATTTTATCAGAACTTCAATATTTCCAGGAAAAAAATTGGGAACTTGTAATTCTACCACAAGCCATTTCTGCTAAGCACCTCTGACTAGTTCAGTATTTAGCCTTGACTGAAGATCTTTTTGTGTGGACAAAGAGTGTGATCTAATATCATAAATCCCGTAACTCCATTAAAAGTATAGGTAAATGCCTAAAAATACCCAATCAAAAAATTATCTTAAAACATTGTGGAAGCTTTTTAAAAATGTAAATGGTTTCTTTTTT
>WEIV01021743.1:11975-28917 GCA_013390005.1 Calyptomena viridis | reverse complement strand
GTAGATTTAAAGACTTGCCCCAGCCAAGTGAGGCATGTTTGTGCCTTGCTTTCTTCCTGCAGCAGCAGCTGGAGTTTGCTTTTGTGGAGTTCAGGATAAGGCCATTGCTGTTGAAGTTTGCAAATGCCCAAATAAATTGTATATTTCTTTGTTACCTTGTGTTTAACTGCAAAGGTAGTAGACACTTCCTTGTGGTTTTATTTTGCCAGGATATTTCCTTTTAAGTGACAGAAGAATTAAAAATGATGGGCTGAGAGTCTCTTGCTAGCTTCTGTCTCGTGCTTTGTAGTTCTTCTCTCTGAAGAAGTATGAACATCTCTGGCTGTTTAGAAGGTAGTGTTCTTGGTGTAATAACACAGAATTAAGCTTCAGAAAAACNTTCATTTTGGGTGCTAGTATGGGAAATTAAATTCTTTTCCTCAAGAAAGAAAAGAAACGGAGATCGCTTTGTTCCTATAATAATGGGAAAGAAGATTCAAACCTCATGTCTGTTTTTAAGGTCTGGGGGAAAATAATCTCAGCAGCCCGATAAATTGTATATTTTATTATTTGTTATTCCTCACATTAAAAGGACATAAATGAAAAGGCCTGACCTTTTCACGGGCCTGCAGCAGAGCTGACACTCGTCAATACTTACAGCTAATAGTCATGCAATTTAAGATCTGCTGTATAATGATACATTTTTAAACTTTTTTTCCCCTCTTTTCCTAAATCAACTTGAGTAGCAAACTACTGCCAGTAGGTATTTCCTGGTGGTTGTTATCCTCAGTCATATAATTAGAGTTGTGTGGAACTACCCAGGGAAGATGTTGATAAGGGAGCCAAGAAAATAACAGGCAGAAGAGAGGAAGAGTCAGTCATTGCCTTCCTGGTGGCCTGGGCACTATATTAATCAACCCATGTGCTGCTCTTCTCTGATGCTCTTCTGATACAAAATATAGTATGGAACTCTAGGAATATTTTGTGGTGGAGGAGAATATAAGAGACCCTTTAAAGGCAAAAAAATACGGGAACTGAAATGAAACATGATGTGCTGATGTAACTAGGCATCTAGCAATGTCCAGATGGACTGTCAAGCCTGGAAAAATTCAAAACAGAAATTTCCTCTTAGTCCTGGTTAACCCAATTTTCGATGCTGAGGGGTTTTGTTTGTTTGTTTGTTTTGTTGGGGTTTCTTTTTTTTTTTTATGATTACAATGCAATAAAGTTTTTATTTTATTTTTTTTATTACTTACCTTCCAGTTTCCCTATAGGTGGGATTCAGCAGCAGCTATTTCAGTACCTGCACATCTGGTGCCTCATAAAGGGATGTGCCAGAACCATCAGAAATGTTTAAAACAGTGCTTAGACCAAACACCAGCCATCAACTGAGGTGACGAGAGAGAGAAAAAAACCAATTAGAAATAACTATGGGACCAAACTCTAGCAGATGTTCGATTACCCTTGACACCTACCTTGCAACAGACTGAAGGTGCAGTTGGTGTTGTATACATGCAGTGTTTCAGGACTGGTTTTGAATTTCCATGTGTAGTGTCATCTGCACTAGCAGTCAGTGATCCTACCACTCCCTTACAGCTATCCTGAAAGGAATGTCTTGTTGCATGGTCTCTGCAATGCATGAAAGATGTGACTGTTGCTCTACTAACGAGCTTCAGCACAAGGGAAATGTGCACCTACCACCTTCAGTTGGACTCTAGGTCATTCCAAGGAATGATTTCCATACTTAGTCATTAACTCAATCTAGTGACAAATTAAAAAGCATTATCTATCCTGCCTGGATAGAAAAATGACTTTTTTTATCCTTGCACAGCTGCAACTGAGAGAAACAGAAATTAATATTGCTCCTAAATGTGGATCTAGGCTGGAGAGATGCCAGACTAACAGGGTAAAGGTAAAAACTTCCTTGTTTTTGACAGGAGATAGGCTTTAAATTTACTTCCTAAACTGATGGGTTATAAAATGGATTTCTGCAAAGCTAGCAGACAGGAATTAATTTTTCTTGCTAAAATTGTGTGTGCGGTGTTGGAAAAACAACCAGTCTACAAAAGAGTGGTCTGTCAGTGGAGTGGAACATTTGGCAATGAATGAGTTACGGGTTTTTCCTCCTCAAAAGGCTAAAGAAAAACGACTCTTTCCTCCTCAGGAAAAGCTGTAGATTGACGAATAAGTGAAATAAATGATAGTCCATAGCCTCTCTTTTAGGAGATGTAATATTTTAAGTAATTTTGAAAGAAAATTCTTCATTTTTTGTCATGCTATAATATTCCTTAGCCCTGGGTGATGAGACACATCAATCTTCACTCTAACTACCATAACCTTGGAAAAGTTTCCTTTTAGTTTGGGAGAAGGGAGGAGCTGTAAATGCATCTTCAGGGAGTGCAAAAAAGTCTCTTAGAAGCTGAGAAGAATGGAGGGATTTTGCTGTTCATAAAAGAGCAAACATTCACTGATGACGACTCTTGGTAAGATTTTGTTCCTGTAGGATACTCTTTTCATTGTCTAACATTGTCTGAGTTCCTAAGAGAACTGGTGCATGAAGATAAGTAATTCAGCTTCAAAGAGGTGTGAGAAAACTGGTTCAGCTTAAATATGAACAGTACTAAGTCTTTCTTTGATGTTGTCCTAGCCATGTGGTTTGTCCAATTTCAGTTGTATATCTCTGCATCCATTTCTCTGCTCTGTATGTTTAGATCCCCCAGATTTCATGTGTAGGTTCTGAGGCAACCGCATGTAGCACAGCTTTTAAGGCATGGTTATCATTTGACCTTACATCTCATTGATTTTCACTGTGTTTAGTTTGGTTCAGAACAGAATGGTGTGCTGTGTGCTTTCACATCAGCTTTTACTTTCTTCCTTGCTTTGCCATGACTTTATATGGTCAACAACTATAAAAGAATAATTATATGAAAAAACTTTATGTACATTTAATTATTGAAATGTACTAAAATGCAATTCTTGACGTATCTAAATGAGATTAAAAAGAAAAATCTATGTATACTCTTGTCAGTAATTAATATGTGCAGTTTCAACGCTCTCATTAATACCTTAGCACTATGAGAGAGTGTTTATTGGTAATAGTAATAACGAAACTGAACACAATACAGCAGCAGACAGGAGAGCAAAGGAAGAAATGGGAGATTCTATCTGATGATGCCAATTTGGGGCCTGAACAAAAAACTACCTCAAACAGACAAAAAGCAAATGCTACGTAATTTATAACAAGGGAGAAGAAAATCTTCAGTGCAGTTTAAAGATAAAAGAAAATTATTCAAAAGCTACCCTGTTAGGAAATGCAATTTCAAAAGTGTTATTTAGAAAAAATTCAAACATGCAAGACATCCTCTAAACCTGGATCTTTTTTTTTTTTTTAATTGATCTAGCTGAAAGTGCATGTTTTGTACTTGGTTGTGGGGAAATGGGTGGAAGAGGAATGAAATAATTCTGAGTTGAGAAGAAAAAGGGCTCTTCAAAAGGAAAAGTTTCTTCACATGCAGAAATAAACATCAGTGGGAAGAGCTGTGAACCTGGTATTTCCAGCTGAATTACTGAATCACAAAGATGCCCTGAGAAAGGAACATTGTGAAGTTAAGGGGTTGCTAGCGAAATTTCTGATACAATTTTGCTACCATTCATTAGTGCTTTCTTCAACTTGATTAACTTTTCCAAGAAAAAATACAAAATTTAGCACTTTGCATGTGGTGTTTTGTAGATGAACTTGAAATGTGCCAAATAACTACAGCTGAAGATGGAGGGAGTTTTACAAGCTCAGCATCTTTTGGGATCTGGCTCTATGTACACGTTCACTATGCAAACAGCTAATCAAGTTTCAGGAGTGAAATAAAGAAAAGTTTATTCTCCTTTCTCCAAAAGCAGTTAATTTCCTAGGATCTATTGAGTCAAATGCTGTATTTATGATGTTCAGTTCCTCACTTAATCAAAACTAAACACTTAATTTTACACTTCATATCTCCAAAAAGAAGGGGGAATAATTTATAATGAATAATTTTATGAATTTGGCCTTTTCCTGTTCATGAATTACCCACAAGAGATCATGACTTCTCAGAGATACTTCCACTTGGATTGATTCACTGAGTAATTCTTGGTCTGCAGCAATTTGTTGTGAAGTTTGATATTTAACATTCCAGCTGTTCTGATTGGACCCAGTGGCAAATATTATAATTGCCACTCAATATGTAGATGTCCTAAAATGATGCTCCCAGGCTGACTCATTGCAACTGCTTCAGCATTTTTTATAACTTGACTTTCTTTTTGTTTGTTTGTTTGCTGCTTTTTAGAAAACTACTGTCAGCAACCTTATTTTTGGAGTTATTGAATGCAAAAACATAGAAGAAATCATCTGTTAGTGATCTTGATGGAAGGCATAATAAGTCTGGGAAGTAGCTAATGCTTTGAAAACCTCTCAGTAGGATAGTACATTGTAGCAAAGTCCCTTGGCAATATGTGAAGTCAAGGCAGAGCAGACCTCTCAGCCTCTTTCATACAGCACTTGTGACTATCTAGATCAATATCTAGAAGGTCAATGAGTGCCCCTCATCAAAGCTGTTCCTTATATCAGTTTGCAGCATGGTGGGATGTGGTTACCACAGGAGTATGGCTAGTAGATAACTCGTTTCCACATGCATTCACATACCTAGGATAGCCTGTGTTTACTGTGCTGGCTACTTTATGCTACCAGTTATAACATCCTAATCCAGTTTGGTTGCCTGTGAGGAACTAATAAGGGCTTTGGCAGATGTCAAACTTTCAAGATAAATGGATGGCTGTTAATTCACGTTTCGGCTTTTTATAGCTGGAAGAATGAATATCCAATATATTCTGGAGCATGTCAACATATTTGTATTTCTACTTGCATTCTCTAAGTCCTATCATGTAACAAACCATCATATAAAAGAGGTTGCTTAGTTATATAGATAGATTTATTCTTTACTCTTCAATCCCTTTTCTAATATGAAACTATTTCTTAACAGGACTGCCAAAGGAGCAGTCCTGTGATACGGAGAGTAGTTAATATAATATTCTTAATTTGTTGATAAGCTCCAGAGAAATCACCTGCATAGTTGTTGAAGACATAATTACATATAATTTATATTCCTTATGGAAAAGTGAAGGTTTGCTGATTCCACACAGACAAAATTTATGTCAGATATTTTCTTTTTAGAGGCTCAGCTTGTGCCTGAACTATGTGTATATAAGCAAGTAGAGTCAAACCTAGAAAATTATGCAGATACCTCAGCATCTCAGAACTTGAGGCCAAAAATTTAGGCAGTTCCTATAGGCCCATTTAGATTTAGATATCTTGTGCTTGTGCCTTCATTTATTGGTTAGCCTTTTGATAGATTCTATATTTGAGTACTATACAAAAAAATTCTGTTGTGTACACCATATTAAACCTGATCTTGGCCAGCTTTCTGTCCTGTATTTTCATAAATTTGTAAAGTTCTGCCAGGAAAACCTGCAGGTAGAGATTTATTCAAAACAGTTCAGTGGGAGGTAGGGTGTGTGTTTGTGCATTTACTATACAACCTCCTTCAGCCCTTTACTTTATGATTCAGTGAAATTAATCCAATTTAAATAGAAAAAAAAAACCAAGGGATGAGATCCTTAGTATGTACAAATTAACACTTTTCTTGGTCCCATATTCTTCTCTGTTCTGGAAAGGTAGGAAAAGGTTTTTGCCCATATGTTGGAGAAAATGTTATAGCTACAATAGTTTTGTCATTGCAAAGATCAGCTGTTGGACCAAATGCCTTCTCCTAAGCTCTAAATGTACTGTGACTGTTTTAGTGTGATTGTCCATGTTTAGAGCACAGGATATCTTGGCATGGGAGCTGTTTGAAAGCAATGAGATGTGTACATGTTTGTGCATGTAAGTGGATGCATATAAATGAGGAAGTCAGAGAGAATAAATTTGTGTTCTCCAGAGTCCAAAAGAGATAGCTTTGGATTAGAAAAACAAAGAGGTTTTAACCAGCCAATATTGAAAACTGTTGTGTGACAAAGCTAATATGTCTTATTTAAGATGAGAATATGTATTAGTATTATTAAAACTTTATCTTCAATAGATGGCTAATGGAAAGTAATATGGACAGAATTTCAATCAGCTCCCCATCACACCCAATATATGCATTTGTATGCACAAATGTGGATGCACACATCAAAGGAAAATCTGAAGACTGAGATCATGACTGTAACTAGTGAGCTTTGGTCTGCACATGGGGAAGTAATGAAACTTGACTATTCTATGTCAAAAATCAAAGTTTTCCAAAGCAATGGAATAGACTAGTCTGACAAAACATCTAAGAGAACAATCTCTGCAGAGCCATTATTTCTCTTTTTTATTATCCGCAGGCAATTCCATTGCACATAAAAATACCCTGACTCAGGGGCATCAGATCAGAGATCACCTTTTTTGCACTCAGCTGTTGAGGCTGTTGTAGTTCTCTGGAGCCACACATTTATCCAAAGTAACCGGGCAGTGATCACCCCAGGGATCTGGGACTTCCTTCTTTCTTCATCGAAAGAACTGAAGTTGCTCATGTTGCAGTGACATCAAACTCATTCTTCTATACAGAAAGAACACTAAGTAAGATAAAAATGTCATTTCTCCTTTTACAGAAGGGGATGATTCAAAGAAAGCAGTTCAGTAAACTTGTTAAGTGGCTATGACTTCAACAAACCTGGAGTCTGAGAGTGTTTAAGTCATCATATGGAAGTGTGTGATAGGGCCTGGGAGCAGTGGCTTTTTATTGCTTATAAGCTTTTATAAAATGTGGAAAGCAAATGTCAAAAGTACGAATAAAATCAGATGCAAATTTACTCATGATAACATTAGGACATTAAGGATAGCACTTTAAATATTCAAGTAATTAGATACTAACTAATCCTCATAACCCATCTGTGCATTAGGTGGGTATCTCATGGGAATGTGAAAACTGGAGCAAAAACCAGAGGTTATTGGAGCAGAGGGTGGGATGTGAAGCTTTTCTGTCAGTAACTCTTCCTCTGTTATGGGTCATGCTGCCTAGAGCACTGGAAGACATAAATTCTCTGTGTTCTGACATTCAGACTGTATGTAGGAAAGTTGCCTTGACAAAGGCAGGTTTTTTAGGCAGCTATAAAAGCCGAGATTGTGATGCATGAGTTATATGGTGATATTTCAGATTGCAATTGCTCAGACTGTGGTTTTGTTAGTCTCAAGTAACCACAAGCTGTTGGGTTGTTCCAGGGTGAACTTCTGGCTGTCCCTACAACTTTTAGTATCATGACATGCATGGAAAGGATTATGAAGTAGAAGCATTTACTAAATATTTTCTGCACTTCTTACCCAAAGTTACTTTGGTTTAAATTGATTGATGCAGCTAAAGTGTGTGTGAGGTCTATACTACATAGAAATCAAGAAAATTGTTTAAAAATTTTCTTGGTTTAAAGCCAATGTCTGCCAAGAAAGGCGAGACCTTCCTGGAATAGAAACTAAACTCTTCCCTCCAAATTACTGTAACTTTGAAATGATGAGACTTTCAAGCAAAATGCAGAAAAAGGAATAACAGCTTTTACTAAAAAATGGAGAATAAAACAGGACAAACAACAACACAACAGTAACAGAAAGAGAAATGTCACCCAAAACAGCTTTCCCCTCAGTGCAGTTTTCCCCAGTGACTTTTCAGCCGTGGTCAGTAGGTGGTGTTGTGGGGCTTCTTGGTAGCAGTGAGTGTGGTCACATGGTCCTGGTGTGGTTGCGGCTGCCACACAGGAGTGAGGAACAATGGCAGTGGTGAGAATAGGGAAGAAAACAGGCCTTGTGAGTGCCATGCATTGCTGAGGCAGTGGCAGGCCCTTCACACACACAGGGGTACCCCCAGATTGCAACTGAGATGGGCAAGAATCTCCTGTCTGACAAGAAAACTGCAGAAGAGGAGGGGTGCATGTGTCACGATCCACTAATATAAGCAGGGGTCGTGATGGTTCGTTTGATCTCAGAGTGCAAAAGACACAAGGGGTTTCAGTTTTAATCAAAATGGTACACTTTTATTGAGTAGTACCACAACATGATAATGCGATAGGAGAGAGAAAGAGATGTAAAGAAAATAATGGATAGAAAGAAAAAGAAGGAAAGGGGGGACAATAGCTACCAACACATGAGATGAGTCCTTGTGGTCCTCTTCAGCCAATAGATTGTCTTCTTCTGTTGGGGAGATCTCAAATTTTAGTTAACTTTTTTAAGTCTCTTTATAGTCTTTTCAAAAGTGGGGGGCAGCCTGCCAAGAGGTGGTGAAACCATGTAACCATGGTAGGTTTTGTTGTGTTGTTATGCTTCGGTTCCTATCAGGGAACTGGTATAGGGCAGATCATTCCTTCTCTCCTCTGCAGCAAGCACAGCCACTGCTCCCTACACATTGGTTTCCATAGGAATGCATGCCAGTTTTGGTCCAGCAGGCACACACACACCCGAAGATAGCACTTGGCAAACATCCACCTCAGCCAGGACAGACCAGAACCCTTGTGTTTGAGTTTTCAGGGGTTTTTTAGGGTCTCAGTCTCTCAGTCTCTGTCCCATCCTTGATGATGGTTGTGAGGCAAAATTGAGAGGTCTTCAGACTGTCCTCCACAGCATGATGGACCAGCTTTTGGTGAGGATGGGAGCAGGCAGAGAGCTCTCTCTGTGGCAGTGGCAGCAGGGGCCTCCCTGCAGGCAGCGGCATGGCAATGGCAAGGGTGGTCACACAGTTGGAGCCATGGAGTGATGGCTAGGACTTCCTGAGGGTGCCACAGAGTCAGGAGTGGTCTGGAGCATTCCAGGGTGAGCTGGGAGCAGTCAGGCATGCTCAGTAGCAAGAGCACAGGAGCAGCAGCTGAGAGGCAGCGCAAGGACACTCTCACCATTCCTGGAGTGGATGGAATGAGAGAAAGGGAGACCTGAACTATTGACTTGCTTTAAGTTCTTACCAATTCCCATGATATTCACTTTGGGAGATTCCCTTTTATCCCACCTAGAAGCCAGAACACGTGTTCCAATCCTGCTGCTGCTGTCTGGGGGCTGCAGCAACTCACTCCTCATCCTCCCCCTACCTGTCTATCAAGTAGCTAATGACTTCTTTTGTGTAGAGCTATTAACTGATCCTCCATGCAAACAGCAAACTTAGCCTTAGGAAGTTACTGGGTAAAAATTCCACAAAAAAATTCAGAACCATAACAAAATGCAGAGTGAGGAGGGAGAATCCACTTAAAAATCAACTCATCTTTTTTTTTCCCAGCAGGGCCAGCAGTTGCAGGATCTGCATGCTGCTGCATCTGTACTCTGTGTACAGAAGTGACCACCATGATGATGGGACCTTGAAACCCTCTGGTTGTAGTTTGGCCCCATTCTCCTGCGGAATGTGACCATACCCTTTGCTTGAGTATCGTCTGGTTGAACATCTGTGAAAGGTCAGGCATGGGATGATTTTGGTCTGTGGTTGAAGCTTAGACAACTCTTTTATAAAAATGAAGAATGCCAGGAGGGTTACTTTCCATCCTTAAAGTCTTGCTGAAGAGTTGAAAATTAGATGATTTGCTGGGGTTGATTCCTAGATGCATATATTTGGAATGCCTTTGGAGGAAGATATATATTCTCTAACTGAGTGCTGGCATTTAATAAGCATGGATCATTCTGAATAACATAGCTGCCATTTTTGAATTCTCAATGAATAAACTATTATTACCCCTTTTGTCTGTGAAGTATCTTGGAAGAACAATGAAATACCTGCATGTATTTCTAAGTCTTTCAAGCTGGAAAGCCTGTGGTTGGAGCCTTGTATGTCAAAAATCAGTCCTTCTAAAAACCCCGTCAATGGAGAAATCGGGAGAGCAATTGAGGCCCACTTCTGTACTCTTATTGTTTTTGGGATGGTTGAAGGAAACAAGCTGCTAAGCAGCCAATCATTTGAAAAATTGAGATGGAAAAAAACATTTAGTATTTTATAACATACAAATGAAGTCCTGAGTTTGAGTTGCTTTCAAATATGTTTGGGGTTTTTGGTATGGTTGGGTTTTTGGTTTTTTTCTTGATATTATGATGATTTCTGATAAACCTCTCACAGACAAGTGCATTAAAGGAGGATTTGGATGAAAACTCTGTGATTTTTGGTCAGTCCAGGTGGTCATTAGGAATGACTTTTGCATAAAACAACGTGTGGTAGAAGACTTAAGAGCAAAAAAAGTAAGAGGAATGCTGAAGCAGTAACAAATGCTGTGTGATGCCTGCAGAGTTGGACTCCGTGTAAAGTGCAATTTAGCCAGTGTAGGTGTTTAAAGTAGGGAGTAAGTAGTAGCATTTTCCAAGAGATGTTATAATAGAGAGGCCTGGAAGAAAGAAGCTGTAATGATCAAGATAGGAGAATTTAAGAGAAATGAACAATTATTCAAATTGGAAGAAGAAAACAGGAAAAAATAATTTCAGGGTTGCAAGAAAGAATAACATTATTTGATTGAATAAACATTTTCCCAACAAAGATGGAGTCCATGCTCAAGGCAGCTCAGCTGCCTTTCCACCTCTTTAATATAATAAATGCCAACCATGTCAACTCATTTTTCTAGGATGTTCTAGCAATATTTTTTATTATATAACAATATTATTTATATTGTTTTTTTCCTATTTTTCTTCCCCAAACCTCTTGTTGTTCAATTTATATTAGTAGATAAGTGTCTTCCCAGCTCTTCAGGTATCTCTGTCTCCTAGTTATTTGGTTTAAAAAACACATCACAGAACAGTTTGTGAGTAGTAGGGGCAGATGCATGTGAGGCTAGCCAATATGTTTTTCCTAGTCAAATGATTCCGAAGTCTGCAGCTAGACTACAGGCAGAAATAACTCTTTGATGAACTCTACTTATCTTGTCAGTGGACACTGACTTTTTTTTCCTTCATCTGTTGTAGTGTTTTATCAAAATGGCAATTGGCAAAATGTATTTCTCTATCTGCAAGAAATAAAAAAAGATGTCAAAGCTTGTTAATGTCATTGAGCAAAACTGTGTGGATTTTAGGATATATAACTGCAAGTATTATGGAATTATTAATTGAAAAATCTATATATGAATAAAGCATCTGGTGAATGAATAAGAGTAATTTCTCTCACATGGATAATTTAAATACCAGCTGTCTCCATCCTAAACCATATTTTCTCATAAAAGCTTTTAAAGAGTCTGTCTGATGGTTGTGAAATTCCAGGATTTATAGACAGTCTGTCTATGCGAGGATCTGAATCTTGGCTTATAATTGAAAGCCACCTCCAGTGAATGGTTCAAAAAAAGTGCAAAAGACCCCCGGGAGAAAACAAACAATTAAGCTTTACAGACTGACTCCTCTTAAATGTCTTGTCAAAACTGTAAAAGCTTCATTTTAATGTAGAGGATAAACTTGAAGGGAATAAAAGAAAATGTGAAAATGTTCCTTTAACTATCTGCTGGACAGGTTGAGATCATAGCATTAAAATAAATCAATATAATTGATATATTGCCATGTTCTTTTATGATGGCTTTACCTGTTCCCTTAATCCTTATATATTTTCTTTCTGATACTAGTGACAATCTAGAAAACAAACTGAAAGCTGGTTTTGAATTTACCTCCAACTGTACCTATCGACTTTTTAATACACTTTGGTGGTGCTTTCTTTTTTATTCTAACATACATTCCACATTAACTGGTTTTCACAATTTGGATATTTTCAGAAAATCTAATGAAAAGAGGGGGAAAATCTTCAGACAAAGCCAGCACTCTGTGGTTGTGGCTTTCCTGAGATCCTTGCCAAACAATGTAAGCTGATGGTCTCAGAGAGCTTCTTTATTCAGCTCCTGAGGCATGGGTTTTTTGCAGTGCTTTCAAAACACAAGAAAATACAGCTGGTCAGAAACAAAATTCTCTTTGGGAAGTCACATCAACATTCAGAAAATTGGTGTGGAATTATGAAGGATTTTGAGTCCTACAATACCACCCACTTTAGTTTTTCCAGGTGAGTATACTTCTGATTCAATACAAAAATGAACCCTGTTATTCACTATTTGCCATAGCACTAACAGCGACTATGATTCTAGGATTTGACTATGTTGCATCAGTAAATGCCACTGTATCAATTTCCAGCAAGGTTCTGACCTATTCTCTTTGCCTTTCCTCAATTTCTCAATCTTTTCAGCTCAGAAGTTCTCATGTCTGAATCCATCATGCTAGGAACAATGTCCAGTTCACTTTCAACATTTGAACCTGTTATGTGTAAGTCCATGCACATTGTTTATAAAAATTGACACACCGCACATTAGGGTGTGTTTCCAGTAAACTTAAAAAAAAAAAAATCCAACAGATTTTGTGCTAAAATATCCTCTTTCAGAATTAATATTGTTTCATTTTCTCCATAATTGCATTTCATAGTCTAAAGAAATAGCTAATGACTGAAACTAAAATAGCTAATAACTATTTGATTTTTTTTTTGCAGATTTTTCTTTGTAGTAAGTGTAGAATTTTTCTGTTCTCATTCAGAACAAAGCCAAATCTTGCAATCACAAGAATCTGCTTTCAAATTTTAACTATTCTATAACATTAGAAAAAATGTGTTGAAATGTGACTAGGGACACAACCCAGGACTTTTGGGATCTTCAGTCACGATTTGAAGATATTAAGCATGAGAGGCAGACCCACTCACAGTATCTGTGGTTTCAACTCAGCCTGCTTCCAGCAACATGCAAATTTATACTTTATTCTCTTATTTTTGTTCTAATTTTGAATGGGGAACAGAAAAAATTAAAAACCGAGGGACTTCAAAAAGATTCTTAATATTTTAGAAAAAGTAAATTCTGATTGATTCTCTTAACCACCTTGAACAGTACATTCATCGTAAGTCATTGTGTTTGTACAGCGTATCTGTTACAGCAGCATTGAGTTTCTGCCCTGAGATACTAAGTAGATATTTTAGCATGTAACTCCAAACTCCTTGTTCTTCCTAGTGTCAGTATTCAATGATAGGAGAGAAAATAAACTAATTTTCTTAAAAGGTAATGTTTTAATTGAGTGCAGAAAATATTATGAACCATAATTCTACTGAATTTTTCTAAGTGCTTTCTGCAAAACATAATGTGACGACATTTGCATTTTACAAGGAAAGTGCATTAGCAACTTTTATATGGGAAGGAGAGGTTAATTCAATTCTGGGCTGTAATGGAGGTTAAACGTAAAGCTTTAATGTTCTGGAGTTCATCCCAAAATAATAATTCTGCTAATGAAATAACTCATTTGTAATTCAACCAGACTAAATGCAAGCATTTTTAAGCTGTGTCTACAAGAATTGATTGCTTAAAACTTATGAGCCAGCTTAAATCTCAGCACTCTTTGGACAATGAAGCATGTTTTAGAATTGTGCGGGTGTTTCAATATCCTTCTAAACACCACATATTTAAAATCATGCCCTCAAATTACTTTATAGTGCTGAATTATCATTCTTTTGATGGACCACATACAGATCTAATATGTTTCCTAAAAGTACATGGTATGATGACTAGCTAATGCTGAAAAATCTTTCCCAAAGTAATTCTGATTGAATTGGTTATTACCAAAAAATATGCATTGCAGCTTTAGCTCTTTTTTTCTGCTCACAAATAATTTGTGAACAATTTTTGACCACATGAACATGTACATTATTCATAAATACTTATTGGATAGTTTCAGTTAAAAAAGAGTCTGGCTGTGGTTTTTCTGTTATCCATTGAACTATTTAATAGCTAGATTGTTTTGTGTCACATGTTTTTTTGATGGCATATCTAAATCATGGAAGTCAAGTAGTATGTAACAAATCTGTTTTTCATGCATGAAAGCCCTGCATGTGATGCTGTGATGTTTTGGGTGTTTGAATGAAAATTTGTCCCTCATTAAAACCATTTATGAGCAAAAAACTTGTCCACAAAATTCCAAATGACTGCTAATTTATTGATAACATAAGAACATGCCTGATTTTGACAGTGTTTTTTCATAGAAAGAATATTTCAAAAGCAAGAAAATATGCACCTGTAATGTCTCTCCCCAAAGTGAAACTCAAATCACCAGGTCAGTCTTTTTCTTCCTCCCACTCCTTACCTCCACATGACAAAAAAACCCCAATCCCAAACCCAAAACAAAGTCTGGCCAAGGCAAGTTAGAACTTAAAAAAAAGGTCTTTTGGACTTATCTCAGGAAAATGATCATTTCATCAATGAAGTAAGTGCTGCATGCACCTCAAGAGAAATAATTTATCGCATAGGTAAATATAGGATTAGAGGATAAGCACCATTCAGGTCCAGCACTCCCTGTCCATGTTGCTGGTGATGTTTCAGGGAAGGAAAGGTTGTAGTGGGAGGAATTTGCCATTGTGGCTGCAGCTTATCCTGGGTGAGAAATTGGGGGTCAGACACTAGTAGTTTATGTCCTAATTTATTTTGTCTGGTTCAGGAAAGATTAAAGAAACACGAGAATTTAAACCAAAATGCTTGAAAATATTCGACTGCTTTTCTAAATTCTCTGGTGTCTGAAGCTTTTTCCCCCTGTTCACATAGGCTGTCAGATATCTTTGTGACCAAACACTGTACTTCTCTGTTGGCAAGTCACAGCTCTTCCTCTGATCTTATTCCTTTCACTAATAGTATCAGTGGCGATACATAGCTGTGATACATCACTTGGTCTTGTAAAATACAGTACTTCTCCCTATAAGCTTTGCTACATTTGAATGGTATTTGGAGTCTTAGATTTTAACAGCAAAATAACTTGTAAGATGGTCCAGCCTACAAAGGAGATTTCATATTTCTGATCTGGATCTCACTTGTGCCTACATATTTTAGAGTACCTCATTAATCACATTTGTGATATTCAAGTCTAAACACTCTGTCTACTCAAGTGAGACTAATGGAGGCTTCTCTTCAGAGGTAGGTATCCTCTGCTTAACTGTGGGCATCTGAGTTAGGTGGACAATGCTCTTTCCAAAACCGCTTCAAATATGAATAGATTTTTTTAATAAAGGATGTGTCTATCTTTCCTATCTTAGGAAGGCTGCTTCATCAGGCTTGATTTTATGCATAAAATTTAGCATAAACTATAATACTTATGCTAGTTGAACCACTTTGTATTTTGTCAAAATGAGCGGCTTTCCATACTTCTCACCATTCAAAGTTCAGTAATTTACTTAAAGGAAAACAAGGAGGTCTGATCTTATTAGCCGTAGGGCTAGAGCAGGTTTCAAGATTCTTCCTCCTCTTGACAGCAGCACAGGATCTCTGTTTCTCTAGCACAGTGGCTGATCAGTTGGCATCCACCATGGGAAACAGCAGCAGATGGCAGAAATCTCCCTCCTATAGAAACAAAGCAGAGCTGGGCATCTGCCACTGGAAAAGAGTAAGGATGGGAAGGCTGCTGCCCAAGTCAGAGAGCTGGCCTTTTTGAAGAAAAGAGCTGCAGGCGAAATAGAAATTTCCTATGGATCTAATTCCCAGGCTGGCTATTAGCTGAACACATTGATTTAAAAAATAATTTCTCTCTTAGAGCAATGTGTTTCACAAAGGCATCTACTCATGATCTGAAGACATCAAGCGATGAAGATGGACTTTCCTTTATATTTTTTCCCAGTGGCTAATCACTTTTGCAATTACAAATTGGTGCATGATTTCCTATTTGGCTTCATTTCTAGCTATGGTTCTTTTTATGTCTATCTCTGTTAAAGAACCCTTTAGTGCTTTCTATTTTTTCCCTTTTAAAGTATGTAGATACTGCAATCATGTCACCCTCAGCCTGCCCTCTCAAAACCTAAATTACTCGAGCAGTTAAATTTTTTCACTTTAACACATTTTCTTCAGCTCTCAAAGTCAGTTTTTATGACCTTTTGGTTCACCTTCTTCTGTTTTCTAATGTCCTTCTCAAAATTTGGCCCCTATAACTGATGGCAGCATACCAATTCCAGTCCTACTTCAGCTGCTTATAGATTATAATAGCCCATTTTCCTACAACGCTGCCCAGAGAACATGTACTGAATTGCTTATTGGCTATCACTGCAAAAGATGTTTTAGAGTGACATCTTTCCTACTCTATGGATGGCACACTTAATCTTCCTTTCAACCATATTATTCTGTGCTTGGATATATTTAAATATATTTTGTTTGAGTAAATCCAAGTCTTCTTCTGATTGCTATTAAGAATTCCTTCAGTCTTTGTCTTAAATGAAGATTTAATCAAGTGTCACTGTTTGTATATTTATTCCAAATCATTAATGAAGAAGTGGAATAGGATCAGACCTATTGCTAGTCATAGTCAGACTCCTTTGAAAAAACTCCCATCAGCAAATATTCACAATCTGACAAATACTTCTTGGCCCAACCTAGCTCTTATCCCATCTAATATGTGCCATATCCCAGAGTGTAAATTTTAATCAGAATGTTCTATAGTGCTACAGCAAAAGCTACCAAAAATGTGCCAAGCATTTTTGGGCTTTGAAGCTATATTACTGATCAAACAAGATCCCCTCAAAGGAGAAAATCAGATTTCCTTGGTGTGATTTTCTGTTAAGTGACTTTTATTGTCATTAAGTCTTTATTTATCTATCCTAATAATTTATCAGCTAAATCCTTTTTCATTTTTTCTGTAATTCCTTGGAGTTGATGCCTGTCTAGCAGATCTACTGAACTCACCACTGCTGAATGGTTTTCCATTTGAACACTGATAAACAATGATCTTCCAATTTTGTGATGTTGGAAGCATTCATAAATTGTATGGTTTCAGCAAAACCCAAAACCACTACAACCACTTCCACAAGCAAATAAACCTCCTTCCCAAGCACAGGGAATAGATGTCTCTTTTGATGAGTCTCGTGCATATTTCATCAGAGTGAAAATAAGAAAAAGATTTGTTTTTTGATTCAGTGATTGTTTTGTTTCTTCTTTTTTTTTT
>WEIV01021743.1:0-11924 GCA_013390005.1 Calyptomena viridis | reverse complement strand
AGCACTCCTCTTGGTGACCAGTATCTTGCAGAGGACTCTTTCCAAATAGAGAACAAGAATATTTTGAACATTCCAGATTTCTACTGGTTAATGGTTCCATTTTCATCTTGGAAGTATTACCACTTATTTTGGATGCTTCTCTTTGTTTTTAGCAAGCACAGACTACAGGGTGCTGCAAAATCCATTTGCTTGACAGAGGCAATGCTGCCACAGCTCCAGGTCCCAGGGGCAACTGTTCCCCTCTGGCTGATTGGGATGAAAGCCTCTTACTGGAAAAAAATGTACCTATGTATACAGACATGAGTCCACCAGCCAGGGTCAGGTTTTCAGCCTGTCCTGTCACAGTTCACACCTTTTTGTGGTCTCCCCTTGTCACACACAAACACATCCACAGAAGGATGAACTCCCCAGATTGTCTTCCCCAGAATCCTACTATTGGCCCATACCTCTGGAGGTCCATTGACTTGTAAGGTGACCCCAAGAACCTTTCCTGTAAGTTTGTCTGGGAGTCTGTGGGTTGGTATCTCTTCTGGGACAGCCTCAGGAGGAGTCAGGGACTTCAGTTTTGTATTGAGTATCCCACTCCTCTGCCATTACTCCTGTGTGCTCACACAAGTGAGTCTTAGTCCCACAGCCTAGAACAAAAATCTTCTAACTGACTAGTGTTGATATGTCTGGATTCAATGCAGCCCCTTTATTCTTCTTTCTCTACTTCCTGAGGTGTGTTGCCACTTGCTATCTTTTTGCTAGCTATCTTCCAATACGTGTACTGTCCCAATTTTTTGGTCTTTTTCTTTACCATGAAAATGAAGGTTTTGACTAATTATTTTTCAGAGCCTTAGATTTTCACTTGCATTGTTGGAGCTGCCTTTCAGTTTTGTTTGTACTTTTTTGTGGGTTTTGGAAATTAACACTTTGAAAGTACTGCCTGTCTGTCTGCCTATCTACAAAGCCCTTTGGAACTGTCCTCTCTTCACCTGTGTTGAACACAATTTGATTGCTATCATTGATCCTTAGATAACTGCCAACTACCACTCTAATGATTTGATCGTCTGCTTTGTTATACAATAGTTGCCTCATGTTGGGTAGAACATGTTTTGGGTTTAGAATAGAGACAAGCATTATATCAGAAACTGTATTGATGATTTACTATAAACTGACTACTATACTATAAACATGCAGCATGCATGTGTTGAGCTGAAGCTTCCAAAAACACACCTCCTGCCCCACATCATTGATAAGTAAGGATGAGTTTATTCTATTCGGTAGTTTGATTAGATGATCTGCAACAACCCCTCATCAGAACCCGCTCTTGGATTTTGTTAGTAATCAAATTGATCCATGTATGTTCAAGGTCCTGCTGTTCTGAGTTATCAGTAGCTCTAAAGCAAGTAATTGCCTTCTAAAATGAGCACAATTCCAATCTCTTTTCCTTACATAGCCTTTCCCAAACAGATTATAAACCATGATTTTATCATTCTGGACAAGAAAAGAGTCCCACCAGGTTTCGGTTGTGTATTGAATTTCTTCTCATCAACAACAATTTTCAATTATTTTTGCTTACCATCTGGATTTCTACTGATGGTATAAAAATAAGACAAACTTTTATTATGTTAATTATCTTTGCTACATTACTTCAGAATGTTTAGAATATGTTGGATTTAAGTTCTATAAATCATTTTCTGAACATCTTTTCTCACACATCTACTTTTCAGGCCTTTTTGAATCTTTCAGGTAGCTTTTTACAAGCAAATTTTTTACCTTACCTATGTGGTACAGATAATTCTTTCAGTATCACATTTTCTTCCAGGGAAATACATCCCACTACTTCATGAAATCCAACCTATTTGATTCATTTCCATCTAGAAATGTTCTCAATAATTTTTTACACTTTTTTGCCCCTCAGTCTAGAAATATCTCAGAGAAGATCACTTAAGCCTATCTCTTTATCACCTCTTATCGAAGACTTGAATGATTTTCCTAATACACGAAACTGGACAGATGCCAACAATTTTCTGACTTCTAGTACTTCTTACTTTTCAATGAATATGTCACCTTTCCCAAGATGATATCACTGATGAGGACTGTTTTTATTTCAGAGCTGATAGGGCAATACAGGTACAGTCCAGTACAAATATTCCCATGTTCTGTGTCTTAATTAAGATGCCCAGATAGTTTGATTCAGAGCATTTGATAATTTTACAATATCTGTGAATTAGTTTGAATGGTTCCAGAGAATGTTTCTGTAATACAGCTAGTAGATATGTTCTTGATTTATGTAGTTTGCACTAAATATATTGAATGTCTATTATGTTTTGTAAAGAACAAGAAAACATATGCACTTCAGAGAACCGCAAGAAATTTCACAACACAGATAAAAGAAGGCAGAGGGACTGTATGGGAAAGGGAGTGTGATTTCTAACGTGAAACTGGAAAAAAAAGGAGAAAGAAAAGTTCCATTTTTCTACAATTATATTAATTGCTGTGGAGATCAGTAGAGATATGGTTAATGTAGATTTCCATATTGGAGGCATTTGCATCTAAATCAGGCATCCTAGGCTTCCTCTGTGGAGGTACTTCTAGTGCATGATTCCTCTCATCCTAAAGCAAAAGTCTGTGTTTCATCAGTCGAGCTGAGTCTTAAAAGCATCCATTTTTCTACAAGAGTACCTTAGTTATGAACAGTGGGGTTCTAAGGGTAGATGAGATGAATCCTACCTTAGCTGATTAACATCAAAATACTCAATTTTTTGAAACAGCAGTGCTAGCTAAACACCTCTTCCTTAAGCATTTAAGTTATCTGGGACTTGTCCCTAGAGCAAAGCCTCACATAAGTAAAGGCTGCTCAGCCACCAACATAAGATTAATTAACACTACATTATATCTTTGTCCATTTTCCAAATGACCATAAATTTACTGATTTAAAACTATAAACTGCATTTTAATTTCATGCATAGCTAATACTTTATTGATTTTTTATGATGCATATTGCACATTTAGGTTACTAATAAATTCCTGGTTTCTACTGACTATGTTTCTAAGTGAACAAAAATATCTGTAGAAGAGCCTTCAGACTTAAATTCTTGTAAATAATTTATAACACCAAATTTTCCTGTAATTTAAATTTCATTTTCTGGATTTTACCTGTTTCTAGCCCATAGGTGAACTGTGTTCTGTGCCAGCTTCCTTATTAATTTATAAACATGAAGTTGGCAATGTCACAGAGACAAAGGATGCGCATTAAAGTAATGTCTCACAGCAGTATGACTTCCAGCTGAGGAGTTCAGTGCTAGAGCTGTTACAACTTCTTTCTGCAAAACTCTCAGAGCTCTTTCTCTTGAAGCAGCTTTTTCTACCTGTTACTGCATGAAGTGTTGCCTCAGTTTTGAGTCAGTATGTTCCTCTCCTTTCCCGAGAGTTAAAAAAAAGGACCCTTAGCCTGGGTTAGGCAGCTCAGTTTAAATATAGAACAAACTAGTTTGCCTGTGGAGATTGGTCACTCAATTTTCTAAGACAGCTCACAGGGAAGAGAATGCATCATCTATCAGCAGGCTGACATGCCATAAGGATGGGATGAGAAAAGGCTCTTTGAAAGACTGTGAGAATTAAGAGAATATTGGAACATGCCAGCAAAGCTGGTTCATACTGTTAGGCTTACCTAAAGCTAGCCATACCCTGTTGACTTTTTATGTGTTTATATTTCTCTCTTGAATCACCCCAGGGACTACTATGGTGTCAATGCTTCAAGCATCTGCTTGAGGCAAACCTTTTAGGCTGTTCCTGAACACTTGGGCTAAGGCTGTCCTAATCATTACAGAGGACACTTGTGCTTATAACTGAAAGCTCAACAGCTCTTGTTCATCTCCCAGATTCACTTGTATTAGCAGCTCACACGGAGCTGGGAATCTCATATACAGCTTTAGCCTAATGAATGACTTTATGGCACTTAGTACTCTTTTTGTTCTTCTGGATTTCTGGATCTCAGCACACCAATAGGACCCAAAGATGGCTTGGTTTACTCTTGACAAAGGAAAGAAAGAATAGAATAGGGGTTAGGACAAAGGCAGAGGGAAAGAAAGGTCTTGGAGCAGGTCCCAATGACAGTAATAATGTTTTCTTATTTTGTTTTTTCAGATCTTCTCCTCTATCTCTAAGAATTAACCCTCATCTGAAATTATTGAAACACTGAAGAGGAACCAGTGTCTGGCATCCAATAAAAGAACTGGGGATAAGGTCTGTTTCTATATCAAGAATATCCTGCTCCAGTACTGGCTCAAATGGGTATCTGCATGTCTCTAACATTTTGCCTCTCTGTATGGTACTGTGGTTAAACAGAAGAGGCCATGAAAGGCCTGTTTTGCAGATAATCCTGCATGGCAGCAGGCTTATCCCAACATGTTAGGAACATCAAGATGCTAGAGAGCCCTAAGTTATGAACTTGCAGAACTTTGATCTGTCCCCAGCCTGTGGTGATGGTGGAGTGGGCAGACAGACCTTCTCATCATGATCCCTGTATAGAGACTCTTCTTCCTTCCTTTGGCCATCATTTTTCTCCATAACGCTAAAAAGACAAAACAGGTGCCAATCAGAAACTCCAGCTGTGGCCAGAGTATGATCATATCTGCCCTGTCCTTCCTAGAAAGAGGATGTTTTATCGAGGAGGGCAAGCATAGAAACCAGGCTGAGATGCAGGTAAGTTAGCTGGTGTTGGAAATGGGTCTGAGGTGAAGGGAATAAAAAGAGTGAAAGAGCCTATGTTGGGAGCAGACAGGGGATCAAAGAGGGTGTTTAATTTTCTAGTAAGAATAAACACTTCTCTGTTAATTTAAGGGAAATATTTTAGGATAAAAGCTTGGTTACAGCATGCAGACTGCTAGGATAGGTGCTGGGTTACACATACTTATACTGTGTGTCATCTTGACTAACTAAATGGTTGAGTCATATCTGGGGACATGCATCCAACGTATCAGATGGAGCATCTGTTTAGCATCCCTGTGACTGACTGCTCCTGAGTCAGCAGGCCTGCAAAGTGCTTTCTGACAGGGCAAGGTAAATGCCATCAGAGAAGACTGAGAAAGACTGTGAATAAGTAAGTACGGACATTATAGAGTGTGTAGGGGTATGTGTGTATGTATCAGATAATGTTTGCAGTCTGTGCAAGATATTTTTTCAGGGTTTTTAACCTGTGTGGCTCCACTCCTAGCTGTGAGATAACCTTTGGACAGTGACTTTTCTTTTATGTGTCTTGGTAGGGAACCTTAAATGCTAGCTCTGATAAGAGCAAGAGGAGAAACACTCCCCCTGGGAGAAGTGAAACAAGAATTAGGTATCCATCAGAAAGAGTTAAAGGTGAGCTGACTATTTGAGGATCATAGTACTGGGGACTGTAAATGACTCACTGACTGTAGTCCAATAAAACTGCATGTGATCATGCAACAGCTGTGACAAGTCATTCTGCTGTTATTTGGAGATAACCTTCTAGATCAGGACTTAGGAGCATATGAAAAACAATGAAAGGAACAGTGCTTTTTTCTATCAGAAAGAAGGTAAAACACTAACGATGCTCTCTATTCTGCTGTTGTATGATTTTGCTGATGCTGAAGACTGAAACAGAAGCAATATCCCACTTCTGGAACAGCCTGTATAAAATCTCTCCAGCCCCACAGACTAGAAGGTCAAACACTAGTGTTCCCTGGCTGATGGATGTGGAATTACTCCACAGAAAGGAATTGGTGCTGTCACTACCTTTGTTTTCCTGCTTCGTCAGTGATCTGGCTCTCACAGATGCTGCATTTGTTTAAGTGTAACTGTGTGCAGGAAGATGTCAACAACTTTCAAGTTGTTCTTGCACTTAACAGATGTGGCTTGTGGTTACTTTCACTGAGAATGGGATGTCCCTGGCTTCTCCCAGGCAAGAGGCCAGGGTTCAGGATAAGATAGGTGGGAAGCTCAGGGAAGCATCTTCTGGGGTAGAGTCCAAGGCATGGGGAAGAGCTTTTAGTGCACAGATGGTGTTTAGCTGAGCTTTTCTTAACTGTTGGGGGAGGCCTGGGAGTTGGTTTATGCCTCTCTGGTCACTTTAAAGAGAAATATGGGTGGGAGTTTGAAGGAAGCCCAAAATGTCGCTTAGAAGGACCAGTGCTACCTGTGTGTGTAAGGACATTGATATCTTTCCTGAGCAAGAATTAACATGAGGTTATCTGAAAAGGTGCTAACTGCAGGACTTAAAACTTAGCACAAAATGTCCCAGATAGTCCTGCATAGCTTTTCTGGTTTGTACCTAAATACTTTGCTAAGGAAGTTTTAGTTTCTGACTAATATTCTTCTTTGAGCTCCAACTAGTATTCTGCATACAAGACCTATTCTTTCTTGATCAGATTTTATCATTACCAGATTATGCTATGTCTGTTTTCATCTCCACATTTAATTCATCATGTATTGTATTAGTTTCTTATGTTTGCCATTTATATTCCTTTGTGCTTGGTAATTCAGGCTCGCTTTATATGATGTGAATATCTGTGAATGTAGGCTCTATGGACTTTCGCAGTGCAAGAGTAAAACCTAATTTCATTTCTATATAGCATGCCCTTTCTGCATTTCACATGAGAAATACTTGCTCTTGAGCTATTCAAACGAGAATACTTTGGTTTGGGTCACTGTGGCAGGTCACTTACTCATGCTACTTGTCAGTGACACATTGATGCAAGCTGAAATGCATTGCCTTCTCATTTGTTTTTAACCTTAATGAAAACTTGAGTAGGAAAGGTATGCTGGCATAGCAATGAGGAATGACTCACTAACATCTCCTATCCAAAAATGAAATGTCAGTGCAGCTGCTCAATCTTCATTTCCTTACATAACCAAGGGCCAGTCAGGTCTTAAAATTTTCTTTTCTACAGAACCTCTACTTCTCCAGAGCCTCCTTTTTATATGTATAAGTGTGTGGGGATTATATGGCTTGAACTTCAGAAGAAGAGCCCAAAACTTTAATTTGTGCTCTCCTTTCCCCCCCTTACTTCCTCTCTGAGTCAGACTAATTTATTATTGTGAAAGTAAGTGGGCTGTTTTCACCTGACTATTCATAAGAGCATATTATGCTAAAAGGAGCACAGTCGGTCACACAAGAAATAACCAGTCTTTCCATTTCTGCATAAATACAGGTATTCATGTTAAAGCAAAGAGGGCATAAGTCATTCTGACAGCTGAGACATGCAATATACTATGTGTGCTCATTGACACAAGTATTTAGAAAAAAAAACCCAAACTTGTTTCCATAGCAACTGAACACTACATAATTCTAAAGCTGAAGGGACCTGCATTTGTCAAGACAGGGCAGCTGAAGTTCCTTGTGTACTTTAGTGCAAGTGTTTTGTATACACACCTACCCTTTCTAAGAGTGGATCTTAAAGTGCTGCAACAAACTTGACGTCAAAGATGAGTTGTGGCTGTCACCCTGGCTGCCTCAGACTCCTCTGCCTGGAACTATGGAGTTGATATGACAGCATCCCTATAAGCCTTTTCTTACTTGAATCCACTATCCTGGTCTTCAGAGCATGGCCATGAAGATCTCTGGTGTTTTTTCATATTTTTTAAGCACCTTGATATCTAAGTGTGATGGTTTCTGCAGGGCTGGAAACACTTTTTTTTATTTTTTTTTTTTTAATTTATTTTAGATATGCATCATTTTATGGGAGGAAGAAGAAGGACTCTGAGTTTAGAGACCAGGTGTATTTTTATTAATTTTAAAAACGACTAAGCTGCAGCTCCCACCTTGTCAAATTCCCAGCACAGATAACATGTTATGGTTTGTTTTACCAAGGAAATAGTCTGTAGCACAGATGTTAATTGCTCCCTGTCATACAGTGAATCACTAGTGGCAATAAAGTCTGCATGAGTCCTGAAGCAAAGGACTCTTAGGTTAGCAAAGGACTCCTCTGCTTTAATTTTTGAATATCTCATGCTAATCCTAAATTTTGAAACTTTTTCCTTTAATATTTTGGAGCTTTAGACATAGGAGTTTTACAATTACATCAGTCATGGAAACCAACATGGGTTTTATAATTCAAAAATCTTCAGCAGTTTCTTTTCAGTTCTATTTCATTTTTGGTATTTCATGCAAAATATGAATATCTTATACAACAGTGGGAAAAAAATAGATTTTGATAACAAAAATAAAAGTTTTCTTAGCTATTCAAAATAGTTCCAGTGTTGTGAACTGACATTGAAGAGTTTTATGAAAAGTTTTACAATTACATCAGTCATGGAAGAAAAGTACTCTAAAAAAAAAAAAAAAAAAAGAGCACTGATTTGAAGCCCATTACACCTCAAAAAATTTCATCAAAGGGTTTGAATTAGACCCATGGAATTCTTTTTCTTTTTTTCTTCAAAATTTTCATGTGAAATGACTAACTGAAAATGTGACCCAGGGCTTTGAGTAGCTTTGATTTTGTTCTTAAGCGAAGGAAGCTGTAGGTATTGAAAGTCAGATGCTGTATGCCTCTTGAAGATTGTGCTACTTTCCTGCATATCAGAAAAAATATGCATACATCTATGCAGAAATGTTTTTCATATTGAAACGGATCCTGCAGGCCAAATAATTTCAAGCTTTTTTGAATAAGTCTTTAAATATTTTTTTCCACTCCCTTAATATTGTAGAACTTATTTATTTCTTTCCTTATTTATTTTCAAGTGTTAGCATTGCTTGAGAGAAGTAAGCCTGCAGACAGTATCCTTAATTTAGAATATATTTTAAATTCTAGAAATCACTGCATATGTGATAGAGTTAAATAATGAAATTTAGTTCAAAATATAATGATGCACTTATGTTTTCATGTGTTTTTGAATAAAGTTATCTAGTGGGTGTCAGAGTAAGGGAACAAGAAAATGACCACTGACAGCAATGGAAAGAGGTTAATAACAGAACTGAGAAGAATTTTTTGATAAAATTCTTCTAGATCAGAAAATAAAGATTTAGTAAAGTGGAATTTATTTTAGGAAGATACTGATATTGGCGACAACTTTGCTGGGAAGGAATGACCTCTGAATTTGCTGAGCATTCTGATTGGAGACAACCAGCCCATTATCCCTCAAATGGGACAGGAAACAGCAAGGTTTCTAGATCTCTCATGTCACTAAGACCCTTTCATGATGTCTTTCCAGGTCTACACAGAAGAAAATCATTTCAGGGGTGGCTATGGACTGACCAGAAAATCATTACTAGGAATTTCAGTACCCAGGGAAAATACACCTCACACCTCTGTATAAAAACCTACTTTTTAAATGGCTGATGGCTTACGTTCATCTTGATAAGAAAATGGCACTTGGAGAACAGCTTTCATGTTGGTATTTCAAATAGGAGCCTGTTACTGTTTAGCTGCAGTTGCAACTTTTTTCCCCATTCCCCTGCATGCTCCTGGTTCTCCCCTCTCTGCCTCCTCGCCATTTCCTCTTTCACCACCACAATTTGATCCCAGTGCACTGTGGTCCCCGCCACGGTCCCGCGCATGCGCTCCAGACCTTGGTGTGTCATAGTGAGGGGGGGAGGAGCCTGGGTGAGCCATGGCAGGGGTGGGACAGCCAGCGGCAGGTGGCCCTATGCCCAGCGCAGCCCCCGATCCTCCCAGGGTGGCCCCAGGGAGGGGATGCATGGCTGTGAGTGGTCCTGGCCCCTCTCCTGGTGTCTGACCAGCCTGCTATGTGATATCACTGTTGCAGCAGCATGGAGCGGGGGGGTCAGAGGGGGAAGCAGGAGTGCTGGTGTGGCATGGAGGGGAGGCAGTGTGGCTGCGGGCTTCTAAAACAGCAACAGGAGCTCACACAGTGTAGCTACCTTTCCAGTCCTTTGTCCTTACTGCAGGAGAAGAGCAACTGTGGACAGAATCCATCCTTTTCTCAGCTCTCAGACACTGAACAGAGTTACTTCTTCTTTCTTCTCTCCCTCCACATGGTTGCTGCTTCTTGCAGCTTCTTGGTTTGGGTGAACAGCTGGCGTTCGTGGGTTTGCTGCTTCACTGCCGCAACTCCAAGGACATCGCTCCACCTCTGTCTACCGGGAGGACCTCCATCAGCTGTACAGGTTCGTTTCAACTATCCCAAGACCCCCCCAGTCGGTGCCTGTGTGACCTGGTTCCACCCCCTGTTGTTGGTGTACCCTAGCCTCACTTCCAGCTGTTCTTCTGGTACTTTTCGACTACATCTCTGAAATGTTGAAAGGTGTTTGGTGGCCTCTGGAAAAAGCCCTGAACACTCCTGGTCTCTGCTGCTGCTGCCAGTTTCAGTTCCCTTTTCAGCTTGCTCCCTCACCTTGTGAGGATGAGCTGCTGTCTCCTGCTGGTCAGCGGAGAGCACTGCATCCCCCGCTACGCCCGACTCTCCCTGCTGGTCACCGGAAAGCACTGCAGCCATTCACCCTGGCACCCTCTGCCGATCACAGCTATCACTGCACCCAGAACATACGGGAAAAAGAAATAATTGGTGTTTTTAAAAGTTCTGGTTTAACATTTCTGTGGGTTTGTTCTGTTTTACTGTTTTTCATTTAAATACATATTTACACTCATCAAAATCACGGCTAAGCTTCGCAAACGAAGACATGGGAAGGGCTCTACCCATGCTTACTACAAACACTCTGATGGCTAAAAAGGCCGAAGTGGGATAGACAAGTCTGGGTACAAAAGGCAGAGTGGAAAGTCTCCTTAGGTGGTAGTGGTGAGGCACGGTTCTTTCCGCGTTGTCTTTTCTCCTTGAGTGAGTTTTCAAAGGAGGCAGTGTTATAGATGGTGTGTCTCCATGTCTCCCGATTTGAGGCCAGAGTGGATCACTGATGGTAGTCAATATGGCCAAAACTGCAGTGTTGTTTCAGGGAGTCCTTGTATCTCCTCTTTGGGGCTCCTCTGTTGTGGCAGCAGGTGGCAAGGTCACCATATAGCNTCTGATTTGCCTATGGTGATGTGAGGATGATGGTGAAGTTCCTGAAGTGCAGGTTGGTAAAGAACTTCTGTCTTCTTTAAGCTGACTTCCAGCCCAAAAAGCTCAGCAGCCTCTGCAAAACAACAGAACAACAGCAGAGCTGCTTCCATGTGAGCAACAAGGGCAGCATCGTCAGCTCATGGACAAGGTAATTCAGAGTCTTAGTGTGGGCCTTCAGATGTCTTAAGTTAAATAAGTTACCATCAGTATGATATCGGCTGTAAATATCGTTATCTTGATGAAGACATCAAGATCTGCCATGGCCCTTTGGAGCATCATGCTGAAAAAGATTGTGAATAGAGTTGGTGCAAGAATGCAAACTTGTTTCACACTATCAGTTATTGGGAAGGGCTCAGAGAGTGCATCACCATATCTGACTTGGCTGTGCTGATCCTTATGTAACAAGATAATAATTTTGAGGAACTTGGGAGGACATCCTAATCGTTCTAAGATCTGCCACAGCCTTTTATGCTCACAGTGTCAACAGGTTTGGTGAGATCAACAGAAGTTACATAGAGTCCTTTGTTCCGTTCCCTACACTTTGCTTGCAATTGTCTCAGAACAAATACCATATCTGTTGTACTCCTGTTAGCTCTAAAACCACATTGGCTTTCAGGTAGATGCCTGTCATATTCGAGTGATGCCTAGTGCAGAATGTCAAACAGATCATCGCCTTGTGCGATGCAAACTTAACCTCCATTATAAGTCCAAACTAAAGAGGGGTGGCATCCCAAGGAGGAGGCTTCAAGTTAATAATCTTCAAACAGCTACAGTAAGAGACAGCTTCCAGGTAAACCTTCAAACTAGACTTGAAGACCACCCCATAGACCTCTCTCCTGAAGTGCTTTGGCAACATATTAGAAACAGCATCCTCCAGTCTTCTGAAGAATCCTTAGGGTTCTCCTTCAAGAAAAACAAAGGACGGTTTGACGAAAAAATCAAGAGATCCAGGAGTTGTT
>WEIV01021742.1:5214-30335 GCA_013390005.1 Calyptomena viridis | reverse complement strand
TATATAAATATATATATAAATGTGTGACTATATGTATATAACATATAGAAATCACATTGGTATTGTGATTCAGCTGTACTGCAATTGCTGTATTGTACTTGTGTTGTGATTTCAGTACATTGCTGTATCACTTCATTGAATCAAAATCCTACGTAAAATAAAATGCCTTCGAGTAAGTAAATTTGATAATAAAACATTACACCCTCTTCATGTGGAATATGTAAAAGAACCCAGTCAGAGACTATCAGAATCTTGACAACTCTGCAAAAGCATAAGCCTTGAGGAAGAATAGAAAGTGGCCCTTTAAAGTAAAGAAGCCAATTAAAAACATGATAAATCATCCCTTCTTAAACACAAATTTCTTGAAAGCACATCAGGAAACCAATTATCCTGGCACAATACACCAAGAGAGAAGGGAAGAGAGTTGATAGAGGGAAGACTCAAGTACAATAAGGTGAGAGCCACCCTGAGGGGAAGGACTTGGGTCTGTTTCTGGACTAGAAGCTCAACAGGACCCAGAAATGTGCACTCACAGCCCAGAAAGCCAAATGCATCCTGTGCTGCATCAGAAACAGCATGGCCAGGAACTTGAAGGAGATTGTTCTACCCCACTACTCCACTCTGGTGAGAACCCACTTGGAGCACTGCACCCAGCACTGGGGTCCCCAGTACAAGGACATTGACCCGCCGGAACAAGTTCAAAGAAGGGCCACAGAGATGATCAGTGTTGGAACACCTCTCCTAACAGGCTGAAAGAGTTGGGGCTTTTCAGCACTGAGAACAGAAGGCTCTGGGGAGACTTTAGAGCAGTCTTTCAGTACCTAAAAGCGGCTTATAAGAAAGATCAGGACAAATTTTTAGCAGGGCCTGTAGCAATAGGACAAGATGTAATGGCTTCAAGTTCAAAGACAGTAGGTTCACATTAAATATAAGGAAGAAAATTTTTACTGCAATGGTGGTGAGGCAGTGGAAAGCACTGTAAAGCATTGGAACAGACTACCCAGAGAAGTGGTAGAGTCGCTCCCTGGAAGCATTCAAAAAATGTGTGGATATGACACTTGAGGACATGGTTAAACAGTGAATGTGGTGGTGGCGTTGGGTTGATGGTTGGACCTGATGATCTTAAAGGTCTTTTCCAAACTTAACAATTCAATGGTTCTATGATCTTTGAGCTCTTTTCCAACCCAAACCATTCTATGATTCTAAGGTGCACAATGGCACACTGAATTTTGCCAAAATCTCCAAGTAAGATACGTATTCAGATGACTGCAATTTCTCATGAGTTTAATGAAACATGACCCTTTAGTTATAGTAAACAATAGAACTTAAAAATGGACTTCATGTGTTTCACATAACACTAGCTTCTGCTCTATTGTGTTGGTGAGTGGAAAAAAATTATCAACATTTTATCCAAAATAGTTGAGTCTTTCTCACTCCATTCAGAGTAGATATGCTGAGAAAAAAAAAAGGCTATACTAACTTGAAAGGATAAACTTTGAGATGGTAATCAGAACCAAATAGCTTAATATGATATAGGCAAACTTCTCACAGTTTTAAGCTTTAATGTGTCACAAACTATTTTGTTTAAAATTAAAAGACACAAAAGAAACCTGAAGCAAAAAAGAATCAAAGAAGATGCATATCATACTAAAAAAATTATGAAACATGAAATGCATTTCACAGTACCACAAAGAATATGCTGCCACTGTTGTCAGTGCCACAAAAATCTTGCTGATCTTTTCTAATTTTTCTTTAAAGCCTTTGGCATATTCTTGTAATGCCACAGGCTACATCTTTGATCTTTGTAAAAAGTTTTAACAATACCATACTAACTGGCTACTATAAAACAAATACTTTTAACAACACAAAATACATTTTTTTATCATTTTACTAAATCCAGGTTTCAGGAATAATTTTTTTTAAGTTTGATAGTAGCAAATCTTATTATTTCAAATGTTACACAATGATTCATATTTATTCACATGACTGGTACTAGAATGCAGCAGTTACAAGTCTGAGGCTAACCTTCCTTCTCTGTTACATCCTCATGTGAACTTTCAAATCAATTCTATTTAATATTTCTGCTCCTAGTTTGATTCAAGATTTACTGACAAGCACAAAAATGTGACCAACAGAGGGTATTTTTCAACATGGAATATGATTGCCAAAAGGAAAATGGTATACATTGTTATTTAAATTTCCACCAATCTGCAGATCTTGATGGACAAGTCCTTGGTTTACCTTTCCCTTTCTGCAGTTTTCACTTATTCCTTACAGAATGGCATCTGAAAAACATCACGAAGCTAGAAACAAATGACATTAACAAGGCAGGTTATAAAGGTGAAATAAGATAGCTGATTTGGTAAAACAAAAATATAGAAGATCCTTTTAGCAACCAATCCCAATGTAAGAAACAGTACGATGACCAGCCCCAAACACCTAATTTTCACTTTTATGAACTATACAAGCCATTGTTTTTCTCAGGCTACTAAAGTTCAGTTGGAAATCAAGGTCTGATAATACAGCTCTGAAAACTGAGGGTAATTTCTGCCTCACTGTTTCACAAAAGAGTAAGTGTTATCAGCTGGACCTAGGGATTAGGCAAGGTGCTTGGTTTTTGTGTGGACCCATACAGAATTCAGGACTGCTAACAAACAAATTCATATGTTTAGGTTCATTTTGGTTTCTGCTGGTCTACTTTATAATTACTAAAAGTTCATTTCTGAGATTGGACATATCAGAAAAAAAAAAAGAAAACCAATAACAAACCGTCTGCAGAAAACAGCAAGAACAAATTTTAGCCATGAAATGCCTCAAGTTAAAATATGTCCATTATCTTTTTTTTAATGTTCTTTTTTAGTACTGCTAATTAATATAAGCAGTTGTTTCTCTCTTGTATGAGCATCTTGGTATTTTGTTTTAAAAGTACAGAAAGTACTACAATGTTGTAGCAGTGTGATAGAAATATACTCTTGTGCTCTGAAAGTAAAACACTGATTATGATATTATTTTTCCAACCTTTTTTTTTTTTTGATACACAGTTCAGAAGGGAAATTAGAGAACTCAAAGAAATAACAAGAGGATTTCTGTTTACTTTAACCTGCTGCATGATGGATTGTATTATTAAGCATGTGTATTAGTATTACCTGTTCTATTGTTATTAGCTCAAGAAAACAGCGTATTTTTATTTTAAAAATAATAAGAGAGATATTATTGTTTATTAAAGTAATATTCTATTCCCCTTTTCAATGGACACTATTAAATTACTTTATCTATGCAGAGAATATAGTGATGAATGTTGCTAATAAAATAACAGAAGGAGAGAACCACTTCACAACGATGGTACCTTAAATGAGTAAATTGTTCCTTTCATACACAATACTCATGCTCAGTAAGCCTATACAAGCCCATTGCCCTCTCAGAGAATAATTTGATTGAGACAGTAGCTATCTAAACTGACCTGAGAATAGTATACATGGTATTTGAGGCTGCTCCTCCAGGCTTCTGAAAATGCCCACAGCTCTCGGGAAATACCCTATCCCAGGAAGGTGAGCTCAAGCTATTGCAAGGCACTCTTTACCCCACTCCTGTGTGCCAGCACTAGTACTCCTACCAGCCATGTGGATCAAAAGCCTTCTTCCCCTGGTTAGTTTTCAGACAGATTCAATGAAAGATTAATTTTCATCTGGAAAATTAATTCCGGTTTGCTAATGCTCCTCATCATACAGCAGAGAGCAGAGTACTTCCAGCACAAAGGAAGGGGTGGGACTGTTGCTTTCAATAGTAGCCCACGTTTCTGGCTGTCTAAAGGGACTGTGGTGCTGCAGCACTCCACATCTCTCAAGGTAGATTAAATGCACTTTTGCATTCAGGGGGAATAACAAACTGCTGTTTTCCCACTGAGATCAGTGCCTGACTAAACAAGCATTCCTCTTCCCTGCCACCCGTTGCAAAGCAAATAGGTAATTTTGAAGGTTTAAACTAATCCGTCTGATTTCATGCTGGAAAAGGAGAGGAATGATATGGCTGGAGCTGATCTCAGCTGAGAGGCTGCACCTTCCCAGGCAAGATGCCTGCTCTGGGCATATTAGGAGGAAGCTCAGCAAGGAATGTCCTCCAGTTGGGGCCTATGAGAAAAGAAGTACAGGAATAATTTTTTGGGTGAATTTTCTCTTGTCTCAACAATAGCATAAGGAATAGATTTCTGAAAAGGAGAAAGGCTGTTGCTATTCCACATATGGATTCTGTGGAGGTTAATTTCCCATTGCGAAAGGTGTTTTTCCCTCCTACTGCTGTGATGAATTTGATAAATTCATAATATTCATTAAAGTTAGCAGTTACTTGGAAGGGCCTAAGGGGTACAGACTTATCCTGATTTTAACACTAGGATTAAGGTATATTCTGTGGTTGCTGTTTTTCTATAGAGTATATTTCCAGTGTATGGAGTAAGGTGTGAAGTTTTTCCAATAGGAAAATAAGGAACCAGTAGTGTCTGTAATGGCATGCAGGCAGCTATTTTTATATTGGAGTTAAGTACTTGACAGGGTGTAGCATCAATAGGGAATTAAAGTGATACACACTTGTGCATGTCGTAAGTTATTAGTAAGATAAGTGGTATAGAGTCCCTCCTGCGCGACAGCTAGGAAAAGGTATTCTCTCAGCCTTTTGGTCCTGCAGGCAGAGTACAGGCTGCCTTCAGGAAAGACATGGGTTTTTTTATTTATTTCACATTTGGAAAAATAGCATCAGTACAGTTAAAATCTCCTCTTGAGGGTGAGCTCAGCTGGAAAGTTGCCAGTGTCACTAGAGTCTCAAAAGTTCTATATGCTACAAATAGGTATAAATAAGTGTAGTGTAATTTATCTCCTGGTTGTTTAAATTGCAGTTAAAATCTCACATAATCTTACACATGCTTTACTGAGACACTAGTAACCTTCAAGATCCATACGATCTGTCAAAATTGTTATAGGTGTCATCCTAAATCCCTTTAGTCTTTTCTATAGTTATTTTCTCAGACTATGTCTTCTTTCAAGCCTTACTTCAACTTGGAAGAGACAGAATCGCATGCTTGATTTTTTTTTCATTTTATCAGGATATCATCTTTTCCTCAAAGTAGGAAATACCAAATCCTTACCCAAATTACTTCCCATAATCTCACCATGCAAAAAGGAATCTTTGTCTGCCCTCTAGGTCATTTTTTACATAACCTTAGTATAACTTGCTAGCTAGAATAATCCTCCTCTTGAACCTTGTTGTGAAATAATTCCTTGGACTCTGGGGCCTTTTTTCCACTTATTCCTCCTCCTATTTTTCTTTTTTTTTCTCCCAAATTTCCATTTACACAATGATCGATTCTGTTTTAGCTCCTGCTTTTCCTTCTTTTCCCATAGATCAGCATCTCCCATGTGTTTTACTCCATGTATGCTATGGACACATATTCTGATATATGCCAGGATTTTAGATATTTTCTCCTTCTCTATGCCTTTAAGCACCCTGCTGATCTGTTCCAAACTTCTGTAACATGCCCACGTTAACATTAAACACAATCCAAAACCTTAACGTCATATGCTTCTATATTCCATAATTATGTGATATAAAACTAATAAAAAGCAGCCTTATCCTGTATGAGGGTGTATGTAACAGATGGTAGCAGTGTTTGTTTTCTACTGCAAAACTTACTGAGCATATACTATGTACTATATTGCTTTAAAGTGCAAGACAAGCTGGGCAGTATGGAAGAAGTCCTCCTGTATGGGGTGGAGACAGCACTGTACATCCACTGTGGAGAATAAATCAGACTGCTTGATGGGGGGATCTCTGTACGGTGAGTTGAAACTTCAGGCCAAAGAGCAGGGCAAATAGAGACAACCAATGCTGAAGCCAACCCAAGGAGAACAAGCTGCAAGCCTTTGAGGGGAGGAGGGCTGTGCTATCAGCAGTAAGCAGGTTTGTTTTCAGCCCAAAGATGACGGAGGAAAGAAAAGCTTCCTAAGAAATCTGAGGGATATTTTAGAATTCATCAAACTGAGAAGACACTGAAAGTCATGAGACACACAGAGAAGGATGTATGCAGAAAAGAACCAACACACAATCACAGTAACCAAAGAGCAGATTTTCTTTCAGATACTCTTGTTTCATCTGTCTCAGTAGATATGACTTTTCTATTTCTTAACAGCCACCTTATTCTAGCTTACTAGTTTGTGCTCTAATACACTTAGCTTTAAAGACTGGGAGTTGTTTGATGTCTTTTGTTATGCTCACTTCAAAGGGAAAGGTGGGGGTACTTTCACCACAAGGCTCTGGGCAACTTAAGGTTCTATCACGGGGTGAAAAGACTAGGCAGATGTTAATACTGGATGCATTTTTGATGCACCAGAGCTAATAGGTTCAGTCCTTCAACTGGAGAAAAGCAGAAAGAATCAGTAAAAAGGAAAGCTAATCCCATCCCTTGTAAATTGGAGCATAAATACTGCAGTATCTCAAATAGAAACGACTTGAAAGAGTGAGTAACAGTAATGGTACAACAGCTTTATTCAAGCTATTAAAGGGAGGATTTCTTTTCTGTTCAGTCATTTACTTGTAACTTTTAAATGGGTGCCATAAGCAGCAACTTAAGCAGACTCACCCAAACAATAGTGAAACATAACCTCTAGGTGAGAAATGCATAAGCAAAATACTGCAAGAT
The DNA here is from genome assembly GCA_013390005.1 of Calyptomena viridis. Taxonomy (NCBI): domain Eukaryota; kingdom Metazoa; phylum Chordata; class Aves; order Passeriformes; family Eurylaimidae; genus Calyptomena; species Calyptomena viridis. The sequence continues at coordinate 23,650 of WEIV01021742.1, read as the reverse complement.
TTGTCTTGATATACTTATGCAAGACATGCAAGCTGCACAGCAGTTGACTTTTTTTAGGTTGATGGATACAGCAGGACTTTAGAAATCCCATCTTCTCAATTCCCTAATAGTGCTGTGAATTAACAGTTGTGAAATACCAACTGCTTGGCTCTAGCATTTTAGCATAACACTCATGTCCTTAACCCACAATATTTTCTGTCCTTAAATCACAACACACTTTCAGACTACCTCTTTTCAGGAATACCTTCCCCATAGATAAAACTAACTTTGCCAGGACTTCAGAGGTAGATATCTACCTCCCCTTGGTTTACTGTATTGCCTCCTTCCTTTATTCTGTCTGAGACGGTGGACATCAAGAAACAGTGTTTTCATCTTCCTTTTTCGGAGTATGTATTTCTTTCCCTTCTGCCTCCTTCACCACACTCCTCCTACATCACTAAATGCAATCTAAAATCTTTATTTCATTGACATCTATTTTTCATCCTTCCTTGTCTTACACCTCACTAACAATTCAGAACTCTAACCACCACACACATTCTTTCACCTTGTTCTTCCTTCCTTTTGTTTTCCCACCTCAGTTCTCTTTTGCAGATGCATTTTCCTAAAGAGTGGAAGCAAAAATCAGGCACACAAAAATCTCTGAGGGATGAAAAAAGTGCACTTCCATTCAATTAAAGTCTTCATGCTACACTTTGCACACAGAGATGTATCGCTTACCAATCCCTTTTCCCAATTTTCCAGTTGTACAAAATCTTATCCAGCTTGAAATCATCTAGACGGGGATCCCTGTGTCCCAGCCCTTTAAATATCTGATTGCCTCTCCACAGCTTCCTCATTCTCTTTGCCTGGCTACAGCCCAGTATTACAGGAAAATGCTGTATAATGGGCAATAGAGGTTTCAAATAAAAACATGCAAATCATGCACAATTTGTCTAAATATGCTTATGCAGGCCAGATGCAATCTGCAGCTGCAGCACAATCCTGTTTGTATTCTTGACTGGTAGAGTTTACAGTCAAAAAGTTCAGCAATATTCTCAAAACGTAACACAGGCCTCACTATGTCCTCATCAACAATCCCTTCACAGCCTACATAGCTCTCTTGTGTAGAAATAGTAAACAATTTTAAATGAAATACAAATGTTCCGTTTCGCAGATCACTGTGCTCTGAGTCAATATGAAACTAGGCATGCTTTATTTAGCAGCTATTTACACATAAGGTTTAAACAACAATAAAATGGTCTCCCAAAGGTAAGGGGCTAAGAAAACTGTTCCTGTCTGCTTTGTATTGTCCACACACAATCAGCAGCCATGAAGCTCTGTTGAGAAGAGTGCGACCTCTCTTTGAATGACCACGATGGCACAAGACAGCTCAGAAAAGGGACATTTTGCCCTAGTAATCTATTAAATATCTGTTTAGCTCCAAAGTATTAAGACTCTTGTCTTTCCAAGAAGAAATATGGGATCCCTTGCATCTAAGCCATCGTCAGAGACAGCACTCTCAGAAGTTCAATCCTTGATTCATCATCAACCAACTACCTGGAGGGCAGAACATTATACAGTCCCCCACATCTTTTCCTCCAATGTGATGCCACTCTGACCTCAGCCTCTTGGAGTTTCAGGCAGTTCCTTTAAGGTTCTTTCTTGTCACACATTTTCCACTCTGCCATCCTCAGGCTTCCTTAAAGCTGATTTTGCTATGGTCCGTGTCTCTAGTTATGTTTTTTTTTAAGTAGTAGTACTCTTTGCTTCTTTTTGAGTCAAACCAATTACTCACTCCTGTTCATATACATATTCAAGTTGAAATGAAACGATTTAAAATAGTCAGAAGAATGTTCAGCATGTTTGCATGGGAAAATTCACATTTCATTAAATCATGGAATCATGATTTACTAAAGTAGCATTATAAACCCCAATCAAATAAAAATAACCGCATCTAAGGTTCCCTAACTAAGAATTTTCATACTACATGTAAGAAAATAAATCAGGAAACAAAACCTTTTTATTGCTGTTGAAGAGAAAGGTCTCTGCAAACAGTGGTTGAGTACCCTCTGACAAGATCAATAGCTTTAAGCAACTGTGTGATATTCAGTGGAAAAAAACCATTACGCTGAACACAAGATCAAGAAATTAGGGATTTGATTCCTTCTATGGTCTAAATATCTGAAGAAATTCTAGACTTCATTTTGTTGATTGAGGTATGTTTTCCCCCTTTTACAACAACACATGGAATAAGACAAAGCACATACCACTTAAGTACAATTTCATAACTTTGAAGATGCTTAAGAAATAAAAATCAAAGTAACTGTTTAATCAATCAAGTCATGAGATTAATATTTTAGGCCCTTTAGCATCAATTAGATGCTTAGAAAACTTTTAAATGTACTTTTTTTTTTTACAAACTATACATTCAGAAAGTATATGAACAAGACTGGTAGATATGTTTCATTTGAAGTCTAGAATGAAAAGCCTCATTAAAATCTTGAAGAATCTTCTGCTTAGAGATCAGAAACTACCATCTAGAAATTAATTCCTATTAAAGAAATACATAAATTTGAGTTTCTAAAAGGATTACTTACAGTATGATGTGTACCATCTGTCACAGCTTATTTCTGCATTACCAGGAGAGTAAACTGAACATATCTTTCCAAAAGGAAAAATTGAAATGGCCAGTGGGCCACCCATTGCCTACTGCAGAGGCATATTTAACTGCACTTCTGTACTTGTCAAGCCATAAAGATAAAATACATGTTTGGATGAACCAACTTTCACTTCTGACATTCACTCCCTGTTAAAGCATAATGTCATACAAAGAATACAATAAACACAGAGAGCGGGAGGCAATGGGAAAACCTAAGGTAGAACTGGATAAAATGTTGCAATAATAAAGGGGTTAGGCAGTATACACACATAAAACAAATTCTAGTATGCTCCTTTTAGTAAAACTGGGTCATTGTCAAGAAATTGCTGATGTTAGGATTTCTTGTCATGAATAATAAGAGCAACTGTGCCAGAATGTGCAAGTCATAATAGACTAGGCACATAGAAAATCTTATGAATGATGGTAACATTTGAAGCTCACTGTAATGTTACTAGATATGCCCTCTAACTGATGCTATATTTAGTATCAGTTAAACTTCCTTGGCATCAAACCCGCTGGTTCTCATGGAACTAGAAAGCAGAGGTGTTTTAAGTTCAGCAGAGCATGTTACTGCTGAGATTCAGTGGCTCTGCCGATGCCCTGTAAGGTTCTAGGGTGAATGAATAATGTAAAAATATGGTTGAGAGTCTGTATGACCAATTTTTCCATGGTTCACATAGTTTGAACATTTCATATATGTACTTAACAAAAAATAAAAAAATCAGTGGAATCAAGTATTCTAACTTATAATTACTTAAAAAAACCATAATCACAGATTTTAAAAAAATTCTGATTAGTTACCTATAAGGATTATATTTATTATAACATATAGCTTAAAAATTGAAAGAGGGAGAAATTTATAAACTTTCATTAATGTTACATCTGTAAATAAAAAATTTATATAAAATTTCTATCCACAAATATCATTTAGCATAAGGATGTCTGACAAATCTAATTGTTCACTTTACATTTCCTTAACACATGCTAAATTTATAGTCCTATAAATTCGGCTCCCTCACAAAAATCTCCAAGACCTTTTCATCTCCATAAAATATACACCACAAAGGGAAGACTGCAGTTTACCAGATAACATATTGTAGAAAGAGACAACACAAAGGAAAGTGTGTATCTGCTACTTCAGCTTGGCATCTGTCCTGTAACTGTCAGGACAGATACAATGCTCCAGGTCAAGAGAAGTCTCTCAATGGATCTCAGTTTTGCTCCATGTCTTTTCTCACCTTGCTGTTTTCATCATATTGTTAATCCAATGCAATTTGTGTTTATGAACTAAAATTTCCACCTAATTTAAACAATCAACATCTTACATGCAGGCTGATTGTGACCATAATGTACTAAGACATTTTAGGTATTACCACTTACCTTCTCTTGGCCACCTCACTAGTATTCCAGAGAAAAATTTAAAAAGTATAATCTGTTCCTCTTATTGCTAAGGTTTGGAGAGTAGCTTCTTTCTGTTAAAAAAAAGTGCTGTCATATGATACAAAGTATAAAAAAGGATGAAACACAGTAAAATTTCTTTGCATATGGAATTTCTGGCACAGATTTTGTCTTCTTCCAGAAGCTAGCGACAGAAATTGCTTTTGTGAAGTCAAGGTAGGTGACAAAGTTAGGTGATCTAAAGTTGCATCAGGCTAGTCATGGACATCTACAAAGACAGTCAGAACCCAGATAGTACCAGGTAACTTCAAGACTGTCTACAATGTAGTTGGTATGAACCACTGGTAAAAGCTTCATTGATTGCTTGACAGTCCACATTAGCCTGTATACTATTATGGTGGTTACTTGGCTACTATTAGCCAGACCAAGGTTACAACATATGGTATACTAACTTTTACCACAACAAGGGTAGCAAAAGGCCTTGGCCTCTTGGCTTTACAATTTTGTCAAGAAAGACGACAAATTCTTGTCATTAACATTGTATGAAAAACTTTGAAGGTTGGTCAAATGAGAAAGGAGAAACACAAAGCAAATGAGTAATGAAATCAAACCAAAAGCTGGAAAAAAAAGGCAGATAGATAAGACTTTTAGTAAGTTATTCAAAATAGGAGTTTTGTGAGGCAAAGAAGTGGACATATGTAACATTACTAGTTACAATCTCCTTTTGGCATCCAAAGTCATGCCATCTATGTTCTTTTCTCCCCTTAAGTGGAAAGAATACATTTGAAAAGGGTTAGAGATTGAGGTTAATGTATACTATCATTTTAACACAGTTGAAAAGTCTGATGACTACTATACACCTCTGCTCAACTAGAGTCCGAACCTTGGATTTTGCCCAGAGACATACAAGGCTGCCATTTGGATGTACAGACAGGCTAATCCTCCATGTGCATCCCACTACTGACATATAAAACTAAACAGAGCCAAAAATGGGGGCTTAACCCATAAGTCTCCTCAGAGTATGTCTAACACAAACTGATAGAATTGGGTTTCTTGCAAAAGGCAATTATGGCTGCCATTTTCTCTTAAAAGCAGGGGCTTCCCTTATTATTTGATAGCCTAGAGATTAAGTTATATTCATTCAAGTGAGAGACCAAGTTAGACCTCCTTCTTTTGCCAGAGGCAATGCAAATCTACATTACTGGCTACACAGAAGTTAAAAAAAACACTACTTTGCAAAAGGCACAGTCATTTATTAAAACACTCGAGCTTGATCAAATTCATCACATACTCAATGTCCATCAATGAAATTGCAACAGCATGCTTACCAGTGTACTTAACATAATGTGAATGTGTTTTACTGCTTTCTGCACAATATAATTTCTCATTCTGTCCTCACATGGAGCTTTGAGTAAATAGTCAGCATTTTGGAACACTAGGCTGGAAAATAAGAATCTATGGAAAAACACATCAGGAAGACTCTATTTGCCCATAAATAATTTCAGCTAATTTTGCAGCCATTATGCTGTCCACAAGTATAGAAATGTAAAAATGTATACTCATCTGTTTTATCAAACTTTTGGCCAGAACCAAAAGCAGAGAAGAAGATAAAGAGAGAATATTAACCAGAAAAACATGGAGATGAAGATACCAGCAATCTGGTATCAACATAGGGTGGGGGATAAACAGATCAAGAGCAGCCCTGCCGAGAAGGACTTGGGGATGCTGGTCAATGAGAAGCTGAACAGGACCCACCCACGCGTGCTCACAGTCCAGAAAGCCAAACGTGTCCTGGGCTGCATTCAAAAAAGGTGGGCAGCAGGTCAAGAGGGGTGATTCTGCCTGTCTGCTCCACTCTGATGAGACTCCGCCTGGAGTGCTGCATCCAGCTCTGGAGTTCCCAGAACAGGAAGAACATCAACCTGCTGGAGAGAGGGCAGAGGAGGTCACCAAGATGATTAGAAGAATTGAGCACCTCTCTTATGAGGAAAGGCTGAGAGAATTGGAATTGTTCAACCTGGATAAGAGAAACATTAGGGGTTATCTGCTTGTAGATAGCTTCCAGTACCTGACAGGATCCTATAGAAAAGATGGACAGAAACCTTTCACAGGGTCATGTAGTGACAAGAGAAAGTGGAATGGCTTCAGGCTGAAAGAAAGTAGGTTTAGATTATATATTAGGAAAAAATTCTTTACTGCGAGGGTACTGGGGCACTGGAACAGGGATTCACAAGAGATGTTCAAGGCCAAGTTGGATGCAGCTCTGAGCAATGTGGTCTAGTGAAAGGTGTCCCTACCCATGGCAGGGGGGTTGGAAGTAGATGATAAGGTCCACTCCAATCCATGTCATTCTGTGATTCTACGAAATGATACGAAGACTGATTTTTGTCCTTTTTCTAGCAATACTAAGAAACATAATATAATTTTAAACTCCACTAAAAACTGTGACATTAAGCAATGTCTTACAAAGTCACTCACATTCTGGATGATGCAGAGCTATACCTGGGAAGCACCATTCCATTTTGGGCTAGTTTCTGCTATTCCTTATTGGAGACCTACTAGTGTTTATATCATTAGAACTGGTGAACCTGAAAAAAGTTGAGCCTAAAAGTAGTTCTAGTCTTGACACAACTCATTATGACCAGGGAGAAATTACTAAGACCAGTTATTAAGCCAAAAAGTAATTTTAAGAATCCTACCAAATGCAGGTAGGCAAAGAGACTGTTGGTATGAAAAAGACATATTCTTTGAATAATCAATAGAACAATGTAAAAAATGCTCTTATGCAAGACATAAGACTATACTGATATTTGTGGTGGATTGACCCTGACTGGATGCCAGGTACCACCAAAGTCACTCTATCACTTACCTCCTCAGCTGAGCAGGTGAGAGAAAATACAATGAAAGGCTGTGAGTTGAGATAAGGACAAGGAGAGATCACTCACCAGTTACTGTAATGGGCAAAACTGACTCAATTTGGGGAAATTAGTTTAATTCATTACCAATGAAAATAGAGTAGGGTAACAGGAAATAAAGCCAAACCTTAAAATAACATTCCTCCCACACTTTCCTTCTTCCTGGACTCAACTTTACTCTCAGTTTCCCTAACTCCTCCCACAGCTGTGCAGGGGGATGAGCAATGGGGGCTGTGATCAGTTTATCACATGTTGTCTTTGCCACTCCTTCCTTCTCAGGAAGGACTTTTCACACTCTACCCCTGCTCCAGCATGGGGTCCCTCCCATGGAATGCAGTCTACCAGGAACAGACTGCTCCAGCATGGGTCCCCTGAGGGGAAACAAGTCCTGCCAGCAAATCTGCTCCAGTGTGGGCTCCTCTCTTCATGGGGCCACAGGTACTGCCAGGAGCCTGCTCCAGAGCGAGCTTCTCACAGGACCAAAGCCTCCTTTGAGCAGCCACTTGCTCCACTGTGGGGTCCTCCACAGGCTGCAGGTTGATACCTGCTCCATCGTGGACCTACATGGGCAGTAAGGGGACAGCCTGGCTCACTGTGGTCTTCACCACAGGCTGCAGGGGAATCTTTGCTCTGATGCCTGGAGCACCTCCTCTGCCTCCTTCTGCACTGACCTTGGTGTCTGTAGAGTTTTCTCACATATTCTCACCACTCACTGCCAACTACTGTAGAACCGCATTTTTTACCCATATCTTAAATATGTTATCCTAGAGGTGCCAGCAATGTCCCTGGTGGGCTCTGCCTTGGACAGTGGTGGGTCCATGCTAGAGATGGCTGGCATTGGCTCTCTCAGAAATGGGGAAAGCTCCTGGCAGCTTCTCACAGAAGCCACCCCTGTAGCCCCCTGCTACGAAAACCTGGCCACGCAAAGTCAATACAATATCTTTATTAAAAATGATGCTATTTAACATAAGATAAGAATGCTAGGCTAAACCCATGCCACTGTTACTGTACTTACAGGCTACCTGCCTAGGAGCTGCACTGTGACACACAGGGTGGTCTGAATCCATTACCCAAATCCCACAAACTACTAAAAAGNAAAACCTGGCCACGCAAAGTCAATATAATATCTTTATTAAAAATGATGTTATTTAACATAAGATAAGAATGCTAGGCTAAACCCATGCCACTGTTACTGTACTTAAAGGCTACCTGCCAAGGAGCTGCACTGTGACACACAATCTCAATCCATTACCCAAATCCCACAAACTACTAAAAAGTTTCCTGTGATCCACACTGGGTAAAATATTTTGCATCTAACTCTCAGTTCCCTGGAAGAGAGCATCCTGAGATATAAGTATTTCGTGTTTGTCCAGACCTTTAAGACGATGAGAANNAAGCCAAAAAAAAAAAAAAAAGGCGCTAAATAATTTCTCAAACAGCAAAGACCTTAATTTTGAGCTTGTAAGAGAGTCTAAAATTACTGACAGTTGTGACTGAAGGAAACATATATTTTTGTGCTTTTCAAACTTAAATTCATGTGTAGTTCTGAAACAGTCCTATACATCAAATGGCAGGTTGGAGACAGGGAACTGACTGTAAAATCAACATCTCAGTGCAGTTCCAGTAAATCCTAACAGATTTTCAGAAAGGAGCATAAACATATATGTACATTTGTATAGAAATTATATATAGCCATTCTAAAGATGCCATTGCATATTTCAAGCATCTATTAAAAAACAGCATCCTATGATCATTACCTTTATATGCTCTGTAATTAAATACAATAGCTATATGCTTATGTATAGATATCCGCATGGAAATAGATAGATATACAGACAGATTTACTAATATTTCTGTTCATATAATGTTAAAGATTGACAATTACATCAGAATATATAAAGGAAGTCAGAGGATAAAACTGCAGTATTCCATCACCATATTTAACCTGCCAGTATACAGATAAAGAACAGTGCAAGCAAAGTACTAGAGACATTCCACTAACATTCTTTTCCTTAAGTCTAGACTCTGGCTTTCCTAATTTGTGTACTAAAATGTTACGTTTAACATTTAAAATTATCTTAGCAACTCTTCTGGTTTGTGTCTTCACTTAAGAAAGTTATTCTTACATATTTTTATTCTCAGGAATACTTATTATAATCTATTTACACATACTTCAAACTAAATAATCTATGACCTAACAGTTTGTTTTCTGAACTTTTATAAGGAAGAGGACAAATATCCATCATGAAGAATGCAAAGCACTCCCTCACAAGACCAAAGCAACAGTGCATGAAATTGAACTCAAAAAGAGCCTCCATTCTGTGTGACTTCTTGGCTGACACAATTTAGATATTTATAGCTTTACGAATATGCCAGTGTAGAAGAACTTGAAGCTTTTTCTAGCCAGGAAGGATTAATGAACATGTGCACCTGGTAATTACAGCACTCCATCTTTCTCAAAGCCCTCACATTGCCTCAACGGCAGAAACTGTAATGAAAAACCATTGAAAATATCAATCTGCAATTCCACAAGTCATTTAATTATTAAAATGTATAATCTCTTTTCATACTTTCTATGAACTATGTTAACAGTGGTATGCAAAAAATCATACATAGACACATTCTGGTTCATGTTATTACCTGGAACACCTAATTTAAAATGTAAAATTCATTTGATATGAACTCAGGCTTTAACTTACTCTGGACTCAGATTAGTAAGTGCATGATAATGACTGTCAAATACTTCCATATAAGAAACAGAAGAAAAAAAAATATAAGCCTGGGGTAACACATGCAATTCTAAGAAGACAAAAATTCCACAATACGTTTCAAAAGAAGTTTATTAGAAAATAAATTCTGCTTTGGAAAAAAAAAAAATCCTGTACTTTTTCCTTAAAAAAGGTTTTAAGAGTTATTGTCAGGTGGAAACTTTTTAAGAAGTATGCATGCTGCCACAAACATTTGTTTAATACGGAAACCTACAGGAGTGGGGGTGCTGTTTGTTCAAACACTACCTGAATTAACTTGAAAAACACTATACAGTTCATATTCTATTTTGAGATTTAAAAAATACTGAAAAAACTTGAAAAATATTGCAAAACATTACATCTACTTCATCATCAAAGTAGTAAAAACCCAACTAGTTCCGAGCCCAACTATCTGAATTTTCTCGTGTTATTCTGACATTTGTTATACCATTAACCTGAAGCATACAGAAACATAAAGGATGGAGACCCAAAGTAAAACCAGCATTACTAATACAGGTTATTTTAAGCCAAAAGCCTGAACTGCTTTTCAAGTGAAATTAAATTTTAAAACACATTTCAGAGAAGTCCTTAGCTATTACAATATTTGAATGAAACTCAATTATAACCTAAATGCACAGACATCTATATGGCTCTAAAAGTAGTCTTTTAAAAGATATTTAAGCACAGTATGAAATTTGAGCATTTAAAATGGCCTTTTATTGTTAAAACATACTGTTTCTTGGTGTATTATAGAAAAAGAAAAGGCTCCAATAGAGATAAGTGTGCATGAAATGCTCTCTCAAGAGTATTCAACCAAACTGACTGCAATAAGGGGACTTCAAAAAGCAACAAGACAAGATGTTCAAAGCACCTTGCAGCTTTGGGCTGCTGGCCTCTACTGCTGTTTTTAATACAGTTAGGTTTAACTTGGGAGCAGACAAATAATTGACAGAGGAATTTTCAGAAAGCTTTGATCACCGCACTGTTTGTCACAAGCTCTGAAGTAGTCATTGAGATAACACTTAATCTGAGGCTTCTTATTTCAAGTACAAAAGCATCTCCTCCCACCACCTACTGCTCACAGACTCCTGCATCAGAACAGGAGACTTAAGATGCAGCCTGCACAGCATTAACGCCACGCTCTCCACCAGCAGATTCCTTCTCCAGCACGTCTATTTTCGCTTCCTTACCTTTAAAAGGCTGTCCAGAACCTGCTAAGTTCCCCCAGTCGGTTTTAGTTCAGAGCATCCAGCAGTGCATCCGCACAAAGCTTTGCCATTGCGAGTGTGAAGAGAAAGAGCTGCTGGGATGCTGAATGGCACATCAGCCAACTTTGTGTGTATCCGCGGCTCCCTGAAAAAGCTGGACTGAAATTCCCCTCGCCTGCGGATTGGATTCAACAGTACACAGTAACTGTGAGAGAAAGACCAAGGATTTAAAAGAGAAAAGAGTGCGAAGGGGCGGAGTGGTGGCTGGGGGAGGGACAGAAAAAGGAAAAGTTCTGTCTGTACTGTGTAAGCCTCGGCTGTGAAATACAAGCTGCTCTTCTGAGTCCAATAAATACTTGCAAAACCACTCTTCTGTAATGTTTTGATTGCACAGTGTACCATAGGAGGATATCAGTCTAACAGCTGATGTTTCAATATAGAATGTGTTAACTATTTGCCTAATATTTTAGAGAATAACATGACCATTTCAACCTTCATGTTACAACCATATAAAGAAAGTGCAATATGTGAATAAAACTCATTTTAGATCTAGTTAGATTACAATCTTACTAATTTTCTGCAGAATGTTTTTGTACTAATTTAGATTCAACTAACTGTAAAAAAAAATGTTTTCTTTCTTTTCTGTTATATACAGATATTGGAGTTCCCATATAACTGTTTCACCTATATTACTTATTGAGACCTTGTAGAAAATCTACCTATAACACCAACTCCTGGCTTTACAAATTATATAATGCAGTCAGTCTAGAATGAATCAGAGAGTTTGTGGAGACACTACTGTGCACATTATACCTGTTTTAAATATTCTTCATCAGAACACTGCTTACACTATTCTGATGAGTATGTCCAAAATGAAACATTTTTATCTGTTGTAGCTAATGATGTACACATGATATACACTACAAACTAAATGTTATGCATCTACCAAAATCAGCTTTTTCCTTGAAAATTTGGCCTTTACCATTTTAAGAATAACATTGAAGAATACATGCTCTATCATATAGTCTTTCCCAGAACATATTAGCGTATAAATTTATTTCTGCTTGCTGGCAATGAAAATACCCTTTTCTAGTGGCTCTACTGTTTTGGTACTGGCACAGCAATTTGAGGTTAGAAGCAGAAGTAAAAGCACCAGGAAGATAAGAGGCCAGATGTATCACAGAGGTGATGACCTCATTTGGCAAAAAAAATACACTTTGTATATATAGTTTAAATAGCACAGTTTATTTCAAGCAGTACCTATTTTTAGTGAGGTTGGGTGAGGAGGAACGCCTCTATCACCTCCAAGGTGGTTCCATTAAAAGTAAGGAGTAATAAAGGTCAAGCAGAAAAAAAGGACCAAGAAGGTACAAGGCACGGCAGTTTTCACCACTATATCTATTCAGTGCATTTTTTCTTCAAAAACATTGTATCTGTCTAAATGTTAAGGAGTTCACATTCCAAATTGCATTACCAATTATGAGGCATTAAATTGGCCCATATAGGTTTTTTGGCTCCTATTGACCTCATCAAACAGCTGTGATTTCTACGCAATCAGTCTCTAATGAGTTTAGAACAACAAACAGAAGTTAAAATGCCAGATGTATTTAATTTATCTTTAAAGAAAAAATACATCTTGAAAACTCTAATATGTACAAAATGTTCATTGGTTTTGCATTTTTTTTGGTAATGCATGGAGGAATCATCCTCTAGTGACTGAAAAGGAAAAACAATACTTATGTCGTGCCTCTGTCTTTTTAATATACTTAGTGCCTTATCAGCTCTCAGACACACTCCTTTGAGCAGCTCTGGAAAACTAGCTAGAATGCTCAAACATCTTAGCTCTCTTTCAGTCTTGTCTGATTTTATTGTCTTATAATGCAAACATCTGTAATGTACTGAAAACTATATTGCAAATTTTAAAACCAGGTAAAATCTGTGCACCTAATGAAAGTAACATCTCAGAGAAACAGCTGAAATGCACAATGTAGCTATTAATTGCAGGGGAAAAAATGCTATACACCCATCACTAGTAAATTTCTTTAAAGCTTAAAATATTGCCAGAATATTTTTCCTGAAAGCACTAGATTTTTGTCAGTACCTGTTAAGGTTAGCCAAGATTATAAAAATAAATAAATAAATAAGTTACTATATTGAACATTTCAATACATTACCTGAAGTTTAAAATAATGGCTCATTTAAAGGCTTTTAAAGAGAAGACAATTCTCAGCTGCAAGTTCAGTGATTAAAGTATTTAGCATTTAAGGGCAGTCAGTCCACCATCTTTTCTGTGCACAAAACTCACTGAAAGCAAAAGAGCCCAACACTTTAAATGGTTTGTTTGTTTATGTTTGATGACTGTTTAACTAAGCAGGAATCCAGATAACCTCTTTGCAAAGCATTAATTATGTAGTTGCTACAGTAGGACAGTTACTATTTTTTATACAGTAGGACAGTTACACATTTCACGTGCACTTCGCAATCCATTTTGTCTTCTACACAGAAATATTACATACACATAACAAATATTTATTCATAGTTCCTTTTGACTGTAGTATTCAAGGGCCGAATGTAAATCAACTTCCTTGCAGAAAGATTCAAGCACTAATTCCAATTTTGGTTTACACCCTATCCTAAAGTAGTTTTCCTTTCATCCCTGACATTTTGCAGCCTTTTAGCAGAGCTAACACATCGAAACCTCCCCAATCACAGCTCTTTCAGAAAGCCAGAGAACTAGACCCTGGGAAAAAAAAGAAAAAAAAAAAGTCACTGAAATGACCCTGTTGATTGCAGTTATCAGGGAGTTACACAGAGATAAAATGGTTTCCAAGTTATCTAAGCATGAGTGTACAAATACTTTGACTTAGCAAATGAACAGGAATTCAGCAGAGACATGCCTGTGTTTGCCATGAACTCTCCTACAATGGTCAGGTGGTTGCATATTTAAACAGATGTAGGTAATACACATCAGATTTCTAGATAATTCAGAAAACATCTCATCTGAATGTGAAAAAGATCACATGGGGTGTAGAGCGTCTATCTTAGAGACTTTTGTGGTCAGACAAGCCCTGTAAGAGTTTCATCTTTGCTCTCTCATTTAGAATAGCTCTCTAAGGCATGTACAGGTTATCTTGCCCTGATTACTATGTTTGTGACCATACTGGAGATGATGTTTCACATATTCAACACAAGCCTGTAGTGTGATGGATCGCCAAAGGCAGGAGAAGTCAGGAGAACTCCAGGGAAAAAGAGTGGCTTAAGTAAGAAGTGACTGTTATTAAATGAGGTTGCCAGATCTATCAGCTTTGAAATTTTTGATTCACTGCTGAGCCCGACAGCTTTCTATCAGACAGGTATCATAATAGGAATGCAGAAGAAAAAATAATTTCAGCAGTATTAAAAGGACTCTACCTCAAAGACAGCATTCATGTTTTTTCAAAAACAGCACAGAAGTATAAGGCAGACAGAAGGGGTACTTTATAGGTTTTATATTCATCTAGGTTATTTGCAGGAGGTATTAAGAATTCACAGGTAAAGGAGACGTAAGTGATCTACAAAAGGTCCCTTTCTATTACCAATTCTCTATTCTTACTGCTAAAAATACTACTTTTTTGGCTTTAAGCACTCTGGTCATTACTTAACTTGGCCAAAGATTCTTGAAAACAGAAATTATCCAAAAGATGCAGTCACACCTGAAGTTGGCATAGTTTATAGGCTACGATGGCACATAGGATGGAAGGAATTTTAATGTTACCATTTAGAAATCTACAACTCTCATGGTTCATGGTATTCTTTATCCTTTTAGAACTTAAATCCATGTTTTCTACTTTGCATGACTGTGACAGGATTCAGGTGTTAGCATTGTTAGGGGAAAAGGCCCTGCTGCTGCAGTACACAATCAAGTACTGCAAGTAATACAAGGACACAAGCAGGAATAAAAAAAGTATATCAAGAGCAAAAAAATAGAAATGATACCCTTCAGTTAGCCCTGAAAAAGTGAACACCTCCACACAGCACTGGTCCACCTTCAGCATTGTGTAACACATACATCCACAGGAGGTAGTGATTCTCCCTTCTTCCCATGTGTGCCAAGCAAACTAAGGAGGCAAGCTCCTTTTTATTTCCTTCTTTTACAGACTGGTTACCTACTGTGAAGTAGATATTTCCAGTTTCCAGCTATTAGGCAAGAAAGGGTCTAGTTATAATCCATTATAGGCTTTCCTGACAGTGCAGGTTTTTCTGAACCTTGAGCAGGAGGTTCTGTAGACGAACAAGATTTACAGTGAAGTCCTGATTTACTTACCTTCACTTTTGTTTTCTTTTTGTTCATTTTAAGTCACTTTTGTGTAGAGGAAAGTCAACAAACTCAACCACAGGCTTTTTTACACCACCCTGTAGAGCTACACCCATATCTACCAGCTGTATTGGATCATCCAGATGACTTTAGAGACTTACTAGATACCAGGAAAAAAAAGTGCCTACATTACATGGACTTTTGTTTTGTACTATTTGTCAAGAACTCTTCTATGGTTTCACTATGCTGTATGTCCCTAGATTTGAAATCATTGCATAATAGGTGAGATATTCTGCAGGTCTTCATGAAGATGAAATAAATCAAGAGACTCAAAAACTCTCACGGGTTAACTCTCTTGTTAAGTCACTCACTTAAAAGTACAATTTGTTTTGTCCTTTTCGCCTTTCATTTTTCTTTCTAAGTAGCAAAAGTTTGAAGCAAATTGAATTTTGTTACTGTCAAGGAAAATGGCTTATATTATGGATGTCTATTTTTATTAAAAGTTATATTAATAGGAGTGCATTGGGGTATGTTATTATAATCTACCCATAATAGGTTATTAGCAAAGTTCTAAAGGGACAAATATGTAAGAAATTCCTTAACACTGACAACATTAAAGTTGACCACAGAAAGAAGTGGAAACTGCTCTTTCAGTATAACAAAAACCCACCACCTATAACTGCTAGGCACCTGCTGTGCTATCAGCACTGCAGATCTTTCTGCCAATATACTGCCTGTTTCTTCTGATGTGGCTGCCATCCCCTGTCTTCAGCTCTTGGCACGTGCACAGATTACTTCTAGATGTAGTAATGAGTGTATTTATCTCAAAATTTTGCTTTAACTAACTGTTGTGGTTTTAAGTAGCTAGAGTTTTTTATTAGCTGGAGTTATTTATTTAGGGGGGTTAGTTAGTTTATTTAGGGTTAGTTATTTACTACGGGGGGCTATGAGAGAGGCTTCTTTAAGAAGCTGCTGGAAGTTTCTACAGCTACTCTTAGCTCCCAGCTAGTCAAGGTCGACTGGTAATGCCTCTGTGATAACATATTTAAGAAGAAGGAGAAAAAAAAAGGCAAGGCAGAACATCATGGCCACTTCAGAAAAAGGGGAGGGAGAAGTTTGATTAACATCAAGGTTGGAGAGAGGAGAAAGAAAAGTTGCCTTAAACACTNAGTAGTAGTGAATACTTAATATTTTAAATTAGAGCCTGTTTTGCTTGTGAAACAGTTAATAAATAGTTGCTTGTAATCCTTATTACAAAAGTCGAGGTTTTTTTTTCCCTTCTCTGAGAAATTTTGGATCTGGGTGTGGGCTCTCGGCATTTCACCGGAGTCAAACCATAACACTAACACAGCTGAAATATAATACAGTAATATGGTACAATGTTTTTTGTTTCCAGGCAAATTAATAAATTTGCCAGAAGTCTGTGTATGAAGTCCTACAGATGCAAAGGGAACAGGGATACCCTAGACATGTTCTCTCTGTTGGTATCACCAATACTGATCACCTGCCTTATTGACTGATGAAGTGACTGTTCACCTGACAGTTATAAAGGAGAATGAGTTAACACAGAACTCTCATGCTGTAGTTCACATCACCACATCTCAGTGAATTGGATTGGGCTTGTCCACATAAGGACATCAGATATGACATTTTACAGGTGATTAAATTTTTAGCTAAAGATTTATTAAAAGATGGTAATTTGCCATGACAATAATTGCTTTACTCTTATCAATAAACATAAAAAAGCTTAATTCTTATCTTTAAATTATAATTTTATTTATTGTAGTTGGGAGGAAAAATGTGAATAATTGTTTTGCTGCTTAGCATTTTTAGACCAGTTGCCATATGTATTGAAGAAAATTATGAAACGCATTCTAGGAAGGTTGTCAGCTACATTAAACACCCTGAATAGTTCCAGTAACTCTAATATATGAATTTACATGTATCATCTTACCATTGAAAAGCACATTTTAAAACTAATATTTGATTTTGCTCTTTCTGAACATCTTGTGGTTCCATTCAAGATGAAATTTAGCATGAGAAATTGTCCTGTGATGAAAAAGAGCATCACTCAAAGTGTGCACAACAGTTAGAAAGATGAAATTATTCTACTTCAAAGAAATGCATGTTCTATTTAGACTTGTATTTTATCACACTGGGTTTGGATCTTAAATATTCATTTTGATTATGTACTATTTCACTGATTTATTCCCTCATTAATTCACTCTTATAGTAATGTGATCAACTTCAATGGATATATTTAAACTGTTACATACATCTTATCTTTTTGTGCTACACCAAATTCCTCCATCAAAATAGTTAATTAAGGAAGAAAATCAAATTTTTCTTAATCTCACACTAATGCATAATTTTTTCCTTGAAAAAAATACAACTTAATTATGAAAATGAATCCATAAATTATATGAAGACATGTGGGTAGTATTAGAAATGAGCATTGCAAATGAAAAGTTGACACAGTATTCATGTTTGATTTAATACATCAAAAGTGAAGCGAGAGTGCGTCTAGAGAGCTCACTGGTCATATAATCTGACAGATCTATAATACCCTAACGAGTGTTGATAAGAAGATAAAATGAGATATATCTGTTTTCTACTTGATGTTTCGCAAAGTCTGTTTATTGTTTGTATTCACTTTGGTATCTCAGTTGTCTATTTTGTTTGTATTCATTTTGGTGCCTCAGTTCTAAAGGCAGTATACAAAAGGACTTGGGACCTCCATATTTTCTCTCCTCAAAAAGATTATTTTTTTCTGAGTCTTAAGGCAGAATTTGTTAGTCTATTCCTGATTTTCAAAGAATCTAAAGGAGTCCGATTTTCTTATCTCCATGAAATTGATGATCCTTTGGCCCTCTGGTTCTCAGATGACTTTAAAGTCACTATGTTCTTTCCCTGATTATCCATCTATTGAAGAGAACATAAAATTTGCTTATCTGGAGTATCTAATATGAAAAAAGTGCACACATTGCTGAAGGATGATAGTGATGTGAATATGATCATAGGGAAACATGGGGCTACATTCATGAATAAAGCAGTGATAATTTAATTGCCTCCTAGCAGAAGGTAAAATTGCTTAAAAAAAAGATTGCTTTAAAAAAATCTACCTTTGTTTTATTAGCACAAACAGAGGAGAGTACAAGGGTTAAAGTAAATACAATGTCATTCGAATTAATTACAGACAGTTAAGTCACTGAAGGCAAGGTGAGTTTTTTTTTTCC